>JZKD02S0155010.1:207438-224708 GCA_000966675.3 Picea glauca | reverse complement strand
GGGGAATATTACATTAGTAATGTTATTTTATTTATGTCGGCTTTATTCCATTAGTTGTAATTATACCTCCTAGTCTCCTATTTATACCAAGGAGACATTTTCATTTGGAATCATCATGTACTTGAACATTTATGTGGGGTAAAAGGAGGTTGCCCCCTCAAAGAGGCTTATTATCTGAAATGATCTATTTTTCAAGGTGTTGAGTACTTATTCTGAGGTATTTCTATGCTATATTGATGTTTGGTTCTTAACAGTGCAAAGGTGGCAAACACAGGAAACAATGATTAGGAATTGGATATTTTGTGAACCCGCCAAGCCAACGATCCACGAAAGAGATTCCAAGAAATGGCCAAGTATGGAAAGCAGAAGGTTGAGCTTCAAAATGGGGTGACAATAGTTCCCCAAAAGACGTTAGGACCCGACAGTCAAATTGTATGTCTCAAAACGTTTGAGTGAAAACCGTGTAACACGAAAGAGGGTATGATGTGGGAATCCAGTAGTAAATTTGTATACCACGGAAGTACGGGTGTTGTTTGTGGGTCATGGAACAATGGAAGTGAAATATAGAGCCCGCCTGCCTGGGAATCCATGATTGGAAAAGTGGCTAGGTATGGAATGGGGAAGCGGTCAGTTGGAGTCATGATATAAAATCATGAGTGCAAATGTGAACCCGTGAGTCCCCCAACTCGTGCAGTTAGACATTTTTGGAAAAACGACTAAGTAACCAGAAAGAGAAAGTAGAGGGGAAAAAGAAATGGGAATTTGGTTAAGTACAGAAGAGGGAAAAGAAGGGCTAATATATTCAAATTTGTAATAGATATCCCATTTCCTGGCAAGATATTTTCTGTAGTTTTTTGGACAAGTTGTATACTTATTGCATATACTTGGAAAGAAGTGTGAAGGTGGCGGGCACAAGAAACAACGACTAGGAATTGAAAATTTCTTGAACCCACCAACCCAATGATCCACGTAAGAGATTCCAAGAAATGGCCAAGTGTGGAAAGCGGCCAGACGAGCCTCAAAATAGGGTGACAAGGGTTCTCAAGGAGACATGAGGCCTCGGTGGTAAAATTGTATGTCTTGAAACTTTTGAGTGCAAAATGTGTAACACGAAAGAGGGGATGATGTGGGAGTTCATAAGTCAATTTGTATATCACAGAAGCTTGGGTGTTGTTTGCAGGTCACAGAACAATGGAAGTGCAATTTAGATACCACCTGCTTGGGAACCCGTGATAAAAAAAGTGGCTAGGTATGGAATGGGGAAGTGCTTGGTCAGAATTGTGATATAAAAGCATGAGTGCAAATGTGAACCCGTGAGTCTGCCAACCCGCATAGCAAGACATTTTCGGAAAAACAAATAAGTAACCAGAAAGAGAAAGTACAGGGGGAAAAGAAAGGGGAATTTGGTTAAGTATAGAAGAGGGAAAAGAATGGGATATAAAAGAGTGGGAAAATAGAAAAGTGGAGGGAAATTTTCGTAAGTGGGAATTGGTCTCAAACGAGACCCATTGTTGCAAAACCATCATTTTCTAGTCCAATATTTTATCCACTTACTCGTTTTCTATTGTCCTTGTAACATTAAAAAGGGTGTGAGCAAATGCTTTGTCGAAGATTTGTTTTTATTGCAACTTGTGGGAGTAATTATGTTCTTGATACAGTGTTCAATGACTTTGACATATTATTTTAAGTATTAAACTTCTTGTATGATGGGTTGTTAGCATTAAAGCTTAATAATTGCATATCTATAAATAACAATGATGAACTTGAATTTTAATATTGTGGTTGATTTCATAGTCCCAATGTTTGACTTCAACCACCATATATCAATTTTTTTTTTCGCGAAGAAGAAATTTGATAATTTCATTAATAAATTAAAAGTGCTCAAATAGAGGCTAGGGGATGGAAAACTAATAAAATGTTTCCTTTTGGAGTAAAGGAATCAAGGAAGCGAAAGGGAAATAAGAAATTTTTTGCTCAACAAGGTTGAGATGAAAACAAAAATTCTAGGGTGGGGCCTCAACTACCGCATCGTGAATTAGTGTTGCTATGTTCTATCTGCATTACGAATAGAATTGAATGTTGGTTTGAAACTTTCTAAAATTCATTTATGCTTCCATAGAAGCTTGATGGGATCGACACAATGCATTGTCATATAATTATTCAATGCTCCATATTATATCAAATCACTCGAGCCAATACAATATTCAATAATTACGAGACTATCGAACCATGCAAATGAGAAGAGATGTTAAATCCAGCAAAGAAGCACCAACCAAGATTCCAAGGGAATTTTTTTTAATAGTAAATCTATAAAAGAAAAATACTTAGCAGTTTATATTTATCCATAGGCATTGGATTGAGTTCTTTGCATGGAAGCATTGAACATATTTGTCATAAATACAGGTACAAGAGATACAAAAAAAGAAAAAGAAACATGCGTACAATTCTGTGTTGTTCCTCTAGTGGGACAACATGTAGGAGCCATCGAGATGCTCTTCAACATGCATACAAAACTCATTACCATGCTTTTTTAGGAAGTCCTTGCAGTCTTCTCCTCGGAAGGTCAATGTTGGTTGTTGCAATCTCAATAACTTGCGAAAGACCTGAGGTGACAAAGAAATAGGAGAGTAGTTCCACAGTGGAATAATTCTTTGGCCTGAAGCAGGTCAACAACACTCTTGATTCTGATGCTGGTGACCTAGAGACATTGCAAAGCACCACTAAATTGTACAAATAATAGGGAAAAGGCCCCGATGAGAATATTTTCCAATCCACAACCACCACTGCCAAGAGCACGACATCCCGCAACATCGCTCCAACGACCCACCCCAGTAAGAAAGAAACCCAAAATTCTTCAAACACAGGAGGAGATAAGAACCCATCCTCGTGGTAAAATTGATAGTTCTCACAAGCTTCCCATGAGGAAGAAGAGAAAAAATGTTGTAGGGAAAGTGAAAGAGCATGAAACAGAAAGTGATGACACACCAAGAGACCACCTCCTTATAGTCGAAGACTTTAGGGACATAGCCTGCACGAGTAATTGGAGAGGTCCAAATTAATTCGTTCTGGGTGGAAGGGGACTAAGAGACCCCATCCTTACATGCAAAGACTTCAGGGACACAGGTTGCACGAGCAATTCCAGAGGCCCAAATTAGTCCGTTCTGGGTGGAATGAGATGAGTTGTAGGAATATTCCTTGCACCAATGGGAGTTCTAGTCCTCATCCCCTAAGATGTTAATTTTATATCCAGAGAACAAGAGAGTGGTCCCACAATTGAATAATTATTTGGCTTGAAATATGTCTCTAGGCGCATCAAGAGACCATTTCATTACAGTGAAAGACTTCAGGGACACATGTTGTACTAGGGACAAATCCAAACCCAATCCAAAAACCTAAAAATGAAAAGAAAGGATACAAATCTGAGGGCAAGGACTGCCATCCAAGTCAAGAGACTCAAACTCTCAAACTGCAAAGCGAATATTGCATTCAACGTCGGTTTATTTTATGAAACCCTTCCTTTGGTCTTGTCAAGGCCGTCATCGTCGAGCTGGGAAGTGCCTCCCGTTATGGTTGATTTCAATTTGGGCGTAGGAGTGGGAACAACATTTGCATTGCCATAATCCACCATCGTATCATTGTCCATAAGATCAACTTCTTCCAGATCAAAATCGATCGCATCAACCTTTATGTTAGCCATCAACGCAGGTGGGTGAGCTGTCTGAGTAGGGGGGGTTGCCTTGGAATTATTTGGCTTGAAATATATCTCTCGGTGCACCAAGGGACCATCTCCTTTTTTGATTCTGGGTGGAGGGAGATGAGTAGTAAGAATATGCCCTAGAGAACTGAAACTTCTGGTCATCATGCTCGAAGGTGTTTACTATATCTAGACATAACTGTTGTTGAACTGTTGCCAGAAGTTAACGAGAATGTCCATTTTCTCCAGATGATGTTTGAAATGAACATTCATAAGGGATAATATAACCCTCCACAAATATTGGTTTAATGTGTATGAATGGGAGATCTCCTCGAGCCTTTCGTTGATCAATGACAATGTCTACAGTTCATGCATAATGAGTTGTTACCATTAAAGATTACTAATTGCATATTTAGAAAAAAGTGCGAAGGTAGCGGTGACGACGAAGAGAAATTGAGGATTGGAGATTTCGTGAAGCCTCCAACCAGACGATGCACAAAAGAGATTGCATGATTCTTGAAATGAACACTTGGAAAGGATAACACAACCCTCCACAAATCTTGCATTAATTTGTATTAGTGACATATCTCCTCCATCCTTTCAGACATTATTTACAATATTAATGGTTCCTGCATGATGAACTATTAGCATTAAAGCTTAATAATTTCATATATAGAAAGAAGTATGAAGGTGGAGGGGATGGCTAAAAGAGATTAAGAATTGGACATTTAGTGAACCCACCAACCCGCGAAAGAGATTCCAAGAAATTTCCAAGTATGGAAAAAGATTGTTCGGGCTTCAAAACAGGGTCAAAAGTTATACTCAGGAGACGTGAGGGGTCAATGGTCAAATTGTATGTCTTTGAACTTTTGAATGCAAAATGTGTAACACAGAACATGGCACAATGATGGATTTCGGCAGTTAATTTGTATATCATGGAATTTTGGGTGTTGTTTGTAGGTCGTGGAACAATGGATGCGCAATGTTGAGCAAGCCTGGTCGGGAACTAATGATGGAAATAGTGGTCAAGTATGAAATGTGGAAGTGGTTGGTCGGACTCATGATATAAAAGCATGAGACATATTCGGAACAAGGCATATTGACAGGTTTGAAAACAGGGCTACAAGTTATACTCAGAAGACGTGAGGGCCCGATGGTCAAATTGTATGTATCTAAACTTTTGATTGCAAAATGTGTAACACGGAATAGGGCACAATGACGGACTTCAACGGTCAATTTGTATATCGTGGAACTTCGGGTGGTGTATATAAAAGCATGAGACATTCAAAAAAATAACTAAGTAGCCAAAAAGGGAAAGTAAAGGAGAAAAAGAAAGGGGAATTTGATTTTCAATTTGTAGATCAGGGAAGTTCAGATGCTATTTGTAGGCGGCGGAAAAATGTAAACTCAATGTTGAGCCCGCCTACCTGGGAACCCACGATCCAAAAAAGTTGTTGAATATGGAACGAGGAAGCGGTCGGTCGGACTCATGATAATAAAGCATCAGTGGAAATCGAAACACGTGAATCCGCCAACCCATGCACCTAGACATTTTTCTAAAAATGACTAAGTAACCAAAAAGGGAAAGCAGAGGGAAAAAAGAAAGGGGATGGAAATTTTTGGAAGCGAGAATTAGTGTTAAAAAATCCCCATTCATGGTATTAACAATAACTATGAAGTGCATTAAATAGGTGAACATGCTCTTCAATCAAGGAATAGATAAAGCGAGTCATTCTTATAGTTTCCAAGATGTGTTTTCATAAGAGAAGCATAAAAAATCCAAAGGAAAATCAATTTTGGGATGTTCAAGTAAAATTATTGTACTGTCAATTTCACCGTAAGTATAACAACGACAAATTTGAATTTGAATTTTCTGTGGCTGATGTGATAGTTACATTGGACTTCACATAGTATATATCCTTTTATTTCAAAATATTTCTGAAGATGAATTTTGGTAAGTTCATCGATCAACTAAAAGTGATAAAATGAGCCACATACTACATTTGTGTCAGAGAGATAATATTAAAAGGAAAAGAAGGTCCTGCATATTCTTTAAGATCATAGAAAAACTGCCAAGATCCTGAATGTATCATTAATTTTCCAGAACGAAGCATATGACCAAGAGCCAAGTAAACACCAAATGTATTGAAAGTCGAGGCACAAGGAAATTCATGAACACAAAAGGTGCCAAGGGAGATCCCACAAGGTTCCATAGAGCAGTACACATCGACCTATGAATCAAACAACTTGATATAAAAAAAACTCACGTGGCATTAGTTTTCTCTTACATGTGGTATGTGTTCCCATGAGAAAATATTCAGGCCCATGAGAACCCTGAACTATAGTAGGAAAGAACATGAAGAAAAGTCTGTCAAACACAAGACAACACAAAAATAGCGAAGATTCGACATTGTATCCCAGCTATAACCAAACCCCCAAATGGGCACCAAGAAACTTTTACATTACTCTTTTACCATGAAGCAAGATTACTATGGACATTTGTTTCTGATAGTGCTATGTTTTATCACTACCAATCCTAACAATTCCAAATTTCCAATATTATTGGAAATGCCTGATAGTTCCATTCAAAGGAGCAAGCCATTTCGACGGTTCAAAAGATGGGCCTGATTTATTCATAGTTGGATACTTTGTATGGGGTTTGTCCTCTTGCTTTCCATTTCTGGACTGAACAATCTTATGCACTTCCTGTTGAATTTGCCATGGCATTGCAAAATTATATTCATATCCTCATTGGGTAGCATGGATAGATACACATGATATTGTTTCGTTTCCTACCAACACTTGATAAGATTTATTTTTTTCAGCCGATATGTAGTATTGCATTGTCCTTATTTAAGGTAAATTTTCTATGGATCCAAAAGTCGTGCAATGTGTAGACATTGTTTGCCTTTTTTTGTAGGTATACTTCATATGGAAATTCTGCTATCCCATGAAGTACATCTTGTAATAGAGGTTGTCTAATAATACAATGTACGATTGTGTTGCAGATGGTTTGGATGGAAGCATTGAGGCAATGTCTATAGATGTAAGGGAATTTTTTACTGCATCGTAGACAATCAATTGTACCATCATTTATGAAAGCAGAGGCAGAAGCAGGAGTGTTTCATTTGGAACATACTTTCTTGAAGGGGGTCGAGTACGCATTAGTTGCAACCAAAACACCCTCAACATGGGCACGTGAGCATAGAAGTTAATATATTGAACAATATAATATACAACTCCACAACAAAAAAAAAAGCTATAGAAAATTGGTGAAGACAATTTGTATGAGCAAAGTGAGGATGAAATTGTAGATGTATACGCACAACAGTTGTCGAGCTAGTTAGTTTCTTGAGATCCTGTACTATGTTTGTTCGCAATTATGTTACAAATGTTGCTTGGGTTATGCGAAAGATCATTTCTTTAACATCTCTTTTCTTTGTTATATTTTTGAAGAGCATAACTGGAAATTTCCCTTTTATGCAATTGTTGTTCCATTGAGGAAAACAAATTTGAATAGGTGTGGAACAATTGCAGCTGCAACATGGAACAATGCAATAGTTGTGTAACATAACCGAGATACATGGACATGTGAAAGTAAAGGACAAAATTGGATATGGAGAACGGTACCATTTCCTTTTAATTTCTTGACTCTCCATCTTTTATATGGAGAATGTGTTGCGAGCCAAGTTTTATTGTGAGTGTGACAACTGCACCAATGGTTCTGATTGGGTAAGTGTCGTTGCTCTGTGCAAGTTGGCTGATTGTTGTGTCCAGTACGGAATGATATTCTGAAAAAATCGCGGGAATTTTTTCCACAATACTTGTTTTGTTGGGCGATATAATCTGATCACAATCACCACAGTCATATACTATGTTGAGCACTCAACACACCCTAAAAAGCCTATGTCAAATTTTACTTTTAGGGTACCACTTGATCTTTTGTACTGTCTAATTTGACTTCATTATGAAAAATGTTGGCTTTAATTATGATCTTGACTCTCATTAAATCTTTCCAAGTTGGTTTGAATCTATGAAAACCCATGTCTTAAAGGGCTTAACTTTTAAATTAAGAACCAACAGCCAAAACACTTCACCCGATGCTCTCCAAAATTCAACATTGGAAGGAATTAAGATGTGTAAAAGAATCACTCAAAAAACCGAACTTGCTGAGCATCGATATTCACTGTCATCGGCGAAAGGAATCTTTTGTTTCACCATGAATATCACCTACAGATATCGCCAATAGCCAATCGTGTTTAGAATCGGTAAGAGGCGAAGAGAGTAAAATGTTAACAAAAAAATAAAGGATGTCGCCGATAGCCAATACCCAAGGTGCTTAGTGAAATCAGAGAAGACCAAATCATGCCAAACATTCAGACCACACTTAAAGGTTTTCCCCTAATCGACTACTTCTGAAACGTCTCGGCATCGGAGGTTACGAGGCAACTAATCCACATGAAAATTAGTGATAGGTTTGTCCCTGATTGTGGACCCCCTGATACCTTGTCAGCATCAACGAGTCCAGGTTCATGTTAGAATGCGCAAATTAAAGAAAGCCTCGACCTCGATTAATATGCATGGATTAGGCCATCTGTCCTCATTTCCATGTGTCTGTGCCATATTGGAGAAACCTCCCAATCTAGTTTTATCCCGAGTCATTTTTGTTTCCCCATGTCCACGTCACACCCAGATTTAGTCTCGTCACGAAAACACTGGACGATGAAATAAATCGGTGTCAGAGGTTTTTAAAGGAAACTCAGAGCACCACTGAGGATGAATTCAGAGTTAAATTGGAATAAATACGGTTTGTCTGAATGGTGCAAACAAGGGGCGCTGCACAGCGAATCCCAGGATCAAGAATACGTTCTGAATCAGACAGGAAGAGATATGGACAAAGAGCATAGGAAATACATATGCAAAGAAATAATAAATCCAACTTATACAAATAGAATATTTTCATCGAAGTTTCAAGACTTTTAAATTAGATTTTGATCGAGCTCAAATTACGTACAATAGACATTGTCTACACAAAAATTTAGGTGAGTGACTGCTGAATGTCGTAATCATTACCAACTAACAAAATTGTCCAAGGGTGATGATTTCTTAAAAAATGTTAAGATCTACGCCACGTCTGAGAATACAAAAATTGGAGTTAGTTAATCATGTTCCTTATGCGCACTGGCAAGGTCCGCGTGGACTTTATCCCCTACTGCTTCACGTTCTCTGAGATGTTTCACAGTCTGTTCTTCTGGCGTCCTTTGTGCTTCACACAATTGCATGATCGTATCCTGCACTTCCCGGAGCTGTCTTTTGAGACACGCCACATTCCCTTCGCGACCTTGTGACGCTGACACCTCAAGGGTCTTTGCCGCCAACTTTCGTCTTAATTCTCTATTCTTATGGTAGAGTTTGACAATAGCGAGTTGTGCATGTTTCAGCTGCTGATTCAGACCTCAAACGTTAGTGCCCGTATCATCTGTCCTCCTCTTTCTACTTCCACTTTCCCAACTTCTTCCTTCAACAGGCTCTAGCCGAATAACACGCATAAGTAGTTCCTCGACAGTCAATCTTGCGCACTGCTCATTTGGGACTTGTGTTTCCCCATCTTCTGTGTTCTTCCTTGGCCTGCCCCTTCTCCGGGGTACCTGCTGTTTGGGAGACACGTATTCCAACATACTTCCTTTTGGCACAAATTATTCCACTTTGGCCTTCACGTGGTGTGATATCACCATTTCCACATGTAGATGGGAACATCCCTTTGAAACCTTGGGGATGCTATCTGCGGGTAAGAATGAATCTTAGTCACTTTTGAGCTCAGGCCTGACGCTTATGCTGCTTCATGTGCCCTTTATTATGTTTTGAGGGGTCCCCATGGTGTAACATGTATCTGTCTTATGCGTGGGGGACTTGGCGAGGGCCCGAGGAGGAAAACTTGATCAATCTGAGCTCGTGAGACAAACCACCAGCAATGCATAAGCTCGGCTGGTGAGTAGAATGCATGAAAAACATCCATAATTTATAACAGAGTGGGAAATAGGTGGAAACATGCTAGGGAACACTGAATTCATGGAGACTGGATGTTTTGAAGCGAACTAAATATTTTATGTGGCACATTCGCGCGACGAGTATGTTTCAAGGCATGTGAGGTAGGGCCGACTAGAGTTGCAGGGCATGTGTGATATGAGCTCTATGATTTTTCATTCTTCCAACCATCATGATGAGCTAATAATGGCTGTTGCACTTGCCAATGCAGCTTCTGTTTAAACAACTTGCCTCGATCTGAGGCACCTAACGACTTCCCTTATGACAGTACCCGATCTTTTTTGGAACAGACTCGTACTCTTTACACATGTTTGACTCTGACATGCGTTCCTGAATCCAAGGGCCAATCGACCACTTGCTTGACTTTGACCCTCATGTTATTCCGTACCCTATCTTTTATGTTATGTCACATGGGCGTAACCTGACTAAGACCCACCCAACAAGAGAAAAATTACGGTGCTCACAGAAGTAAGGCAAGCGATTTGAAAGCTATAGAGATCACATAAGTATCAAATAACTAGGTTCAACAAACTTTGTAGGTATGTACCAGTCTGAAGTTTTCATGCTTACACTTCATGCATGTATTTTTACCTAGTATTTCTTTATATGCAATCTCTAAAGGATTTTATTTGTGATTGTAAGAATGATGCCTGCAAGTATTGGGCAAGAATGGCTCAGGAAACTCACCGATAAATCCAAGAGGAATGGGCCAAAGAAACACCAAAGGTGATAGACATGGCGCCCGGTAAAGTGCAAGAGTTTATGGAGCACCCGATCAAAGCTTGGGCTATGTTGCATCAGTTAAGCACCAGTCTAGTCAAGTATCGAGCACATGTGGTCGAGATAAGAGAGACCCACTCAGTCCCAATGGAACAACATATATTCTCACATGCCAACACCTATGAGGAGTTGTTCATCAATTGGTTAGAGTACGATAAGAGTCACCCTCTTAAGTGATATCTTGATATGACTCTTAGAAAAAATGATAGGAGAGAATGCCATGTGGCAAATTTTGTTTACTTATCTGCACTTTAGTTGTTATTTTTAGTTAATTTTATGTTATAAATAAGAGCATCGACCGATGAGTTAAGGGTCAATGGTTGTTGCAAGAAACTCTCATTTTTGGTTTTGTTAAGAACTATTTCAGAGCTACCTTTAACTGAGAATTCCTTTTGGACCAAAGAATACTTTGTGTTTTTCATCAAAAACGTGTATGATTGGATGTGGAGAAGAATTATTTCCTATCTCGTCTCATGAATGAATTTTGTAAGAAGTAAGAGCTATTGAATCTATTGTTAAGTTATCTGATGCAATGTTTTACAGTTCTTTTCTTTAATGATGAAAACGAATCGTTGTGTTATTATGTGATTGATGATTAGAGTTGAGTGAATTATTTTACTTACCATTGTTTATCACATATATGTTTTCTTACTGATGATTTGTATCTCAGTCAGTAATTGGATACTCACATGGTTAACGTATTAGTACTAGGCCTGTGGTATAGAATTGTTGTTTGTATGTTAGAGTAAGGGTTATTCGAAGCTCAACCTCTTCTCCTATAGTTAAACTCCCTCACATTTTTGTTACCTAGTTGGTTTATACCGGATTCCATCTTATATCTGTCCCACCTAAGAAAAATACAAAAAGATAAAGTATAAACTGAAGGAGATGCCTTCACAAGAAAATGTAAATCCCATCGATTAATTGGTCGGATCGCAAGATCTGGAGAACCATTCCACTATTAAACGCTGCAGAGTCTAATTGGGCCTCAGTGGCAGGTTTGGTTCCTACTGTTGAATTAAAGGGATCTAGGACCCATAAACATACTATTTTGGGCAATATATTAAAATTTGTAATGGATATCCCATTACCTGGCAATATATTTTATGCATGTTTATGGACAAGTTGTGTAGGGATAGTCAGTGTGATTGTCATCAGGGCTTCGTTGTCTTTCATGTCAGCACGCATAATGCATCTAGTTTTGTTTTCCTTGTCCAAGTTGGTGCTATATATGACCATTATGTCCCCGAAAAACACTTGTCTAGTTCGGTGGTTGTTTAAGCCTTCTATTGATAGTATTTTGGGTGTTATAAGTTTGGACTTGGTGACATTTTTTGAACAAGAAAAGTAATGTGAATGGTAGTCTGTATTATTATTTTTTTCTTTTTTTTCTGGCATAAATGTACAAGTAGACACACAACTTGGATGAAGTATGGAGGCCAAAATTTTGTAACCAGTCCTCTTAGTCTGCGAAACTTGCGCTATGTTCGACGTATCACTTGCACTCGTCGATACTTCTTTTGAACTGCGAATTATGTGTTGAAAATGAAATCAACATATTTATCATGGAATATATGAATAAATAGCTGGGATATTTTTTTGGTAAACATATCAGGAGTACAATGTATGAATCTTTACCTTTAGCCTTTTTGTTTTGTTGATGTTTGTGATGATTGACTGCTCATGCCCATGTCACTAGTCCATTTTTTTTTATGCAAGCATGTGTAGATGAACATTAGAAGGACTAAATAAGCATATGAATTTTATATTTTCCATAATTGTTCTAAATGTCACATACATGCTCGAAGGAGATGGAATACAAAATAGGGTGTCAAGCGATACTCAGGAAAGATGAGGACTCGATGGTGAAATTGTATGCCTAAGATTTTTTGATTGCAAAAATGTGTAACAGGGAATAGGGCATGATGGGGGAGTATGACATCCAATCTGTATATCACGGAACCCCCGAAGCTAGAGGCACAATCTTGATCCCACCAACCCGGGAACTCATGATCGAAAAAGTGGCTAAGTATGGAATGAGGAAGTCGTCAGTCGGTGTCGTGATATAGAATAATGAATATAAATGAACCTGTGAGTCCACAAATCCACGCACCTAGACATTTTTGGAAAGATGATTAAGAAAAGAAACCATAAATCAAAAGTAGAGGAGAAAAAAAAAAGTGAATTCGGTTAAGTATAGAAGAGGGAAAAAAAGAGATAATAGAGAGTGGGAAATTAGAAACGGGGAGGGCAATGTTTGGAAGCGGGAAGTCTCAACAAAGGCCCATTGTTGCCAAATCATCGTTTTCTAGTCCAATATTATATGAACCTACTCATTTTGTGTGTTTGATTTACTATCACAGTTGGTATACCTTTTCGGAAATTGTACTTCATCCCCCTCTGCTATGGCATATAAGAATTCATCTTCTTGTCGAACTAATCTATTTCTTTCAATGTAGCAACACAAAAAATATAGTGGACATGAAGGTAAGTTAGTATGTAGAAAGACATGTAAAATAATAAATATAGTTCTATTTATTTCAATGTAGTAGCATAGCGAATACAATTCATATGAAGATAAGTTACTATGTAGGAAGATACATAGTATCTACATACAATAAATTAGGTGCAAAGAAATAAAACTAGAACAAATATACAAACAATAAATGAAATATTAAACAATGGAATATGAAATAAGAGTAGAAGCATGCACCTTTGTATCTCCTCTTCTACATTTGTGGCAAAGAGTCCCTTGTCTTCTCCAATTATTCTGTTTGTTTAAATGTAGCAATGCAGAAAATATGTATGGACGTGAAGGTAAGTTGGTATGTAGGAAGACATGTAAAAAAATAAACAGAGTTCGATTTATTTCAATGTAGCAGCACAAAGAATACAATTGACATGAAGATAAGTTATTATGTAGGAAGATACGCAATATCTACATACAATACATTAGGAGCAAAGCAGTAGAACACATATACAGACAATAAATGAAATACAAAACAATGGAATATGAAATAAGAGTACAAGCATGCACCTTTGTATCTCCTCTTCTACATTTGCAGTAAAGAGTCCTTCGTCTTCTCCAGCTATTTTGTTTGTTTCAATGTGGGAACGCACAAAATACAATGACCATGAATGGAAGGTGGTATGCAAGGGAGAACAAGTAATATGTACATATAGTAAATGAGAATCAAAGGAATAGAATAAAAGAGAGTTAGAAACATGAACCTTTGCTTTTCTTGATCCATGGTTGTAATTATATAGAATTTTTCCTGTCCAAAATATATTACAAGCCAGAAAATATTAAGAAATTGCATGGTTGTAGCTGAATGATTTGGTTTTGTGCAGCAAAGTATCCAGATATGCTTTGAGACATGGAAATATAATTTTGCAATATCTTTGATGTATATTTCATATTTCAAGTACAAGACAAATTGTGTCATGGTTAGACCAATCTGTGTATAGGATAAGGAGGTTGTATTGTGATATGGGCACATTTCACCATATATGGTTAATAAGTGCATTTTTCACATGTTTAATCTTAACCAAAAGAAAGAGGACATTGTAATTGCACATGTAGTTGTCCAATTATTTGTTATGCCACTATTTTGTATCATGTCAACACTGAAGTATCCTAGAATGATAATGGTTTCGTGCATATGTAAATGATGTGATGCATTTGAGAACACACTCATTATGTTAGAAATGTTGCACGCAAAGCGACATAGAAATTGAATATTGCAATTTGCAATCCACTGAACACCACTCTTGCTATCACCATCTCAGTATATTTTTCTTCTACAAGAACATTTTGCAAAGGAATGTAGGTATGGTTTAGAGTTAGAAGAAAAAATTGGAGAAAAATTTAAGAGAAGGATGGAAAGATATGCCAATTTTGTGCAATTTTGTTGCAGCCTAGGCACAATTGTACCATACCTAGCCCTTCTACACCTACATGCAGTTTTCTTCTACAAGAACATCCTGCAAAGGCAACAAGATTGACATCGTATTTTTCATTTGAAAGACATGGGTTTGATTCCCATACAGGATAGGCAAGTACGGGATAAGCACCAGATTTCGACTTCGTCACACACGACAAAGGATCAAAATTTGCAATGCTAGAAAAAATGATAGCTGGAGTTGTGTACACGACACTGACATGGACATGGTGCAGAGTCCTGGGAAACAATCGGAGGAAAATTGAAGAGCAGGAGAAAAATATATGCCAACCTCTATGGAAAGTTTGCAGGGCAAGAACGATGAATAAATACTTAAACATTCTTACTTTCAAAATTAAAATAGAGAATAGTAAACAATGAGCACGAATGAAAGTATACTATTGAAACTTACTCGTTAATGATGAACGATAGAACCGCAGGTCCACTTGCGGGTGCAGGACTTGAACACCACAAAGTGCAAAAACCAGCACCAACTGTCAGCGCAGGACCCCAACCTTGCAAAGCCGAATCAAACAAAAGAAAGTAGCAAGCAAAAAACCAACAAGCAAGCACCAACATGCCCAACTGCAGCTGCATGACCTCAAACTCACAAACTTGAACCAAACAACAACAAGCAACAATCAACGAACCAACAAACCAGGGAACAAGCAACAACCACTGAACTAGTAAACAACATATGTATCTTTAATGATGACCAAATTGCATCCCAAGCACAAAAGAAATTTGAAACATATGACAACCATGTGAGTGGAAATAGTTAAACATTCTTACTTGCAAACTAATCACAACAAACAACAAAGAACGAATACAAATGAAACTATGGCATGGAAACTTACTCGGCAATGATGAATGATAGAAGCGTAGGTCGAATTGTGGGTGCAGGACTTGAACCCCACAAATTAAAAAAAACAATTCCAACTGCGGGTGCAGGACCCCAACCCTGCAAAGTTGAAGAAAACAAAAGCAAGCAACAAGCAGCAATAGTTCCAACCGCAGGTACAGGTCCTCAACCTTGCAAACTTGAACCAAACAACAACAAGCAACAACCGATGACCCAATGAACCAATGAACAAGAAGCAGGCACCAAACCATTAAACAATATATGTATCTTTAATGATGACTAAATTGCATTCCAAGCATAGAAGAAGTATGGAACATACAATGTCTATGCAACTGGTGGTGGACAACAATATTTTCCAAATTCACTGCAACATTGTATGGAAACATTCGAGGAAAAATGTACTGTGACAAGCCTTTTTAGGTAAACATTTAAGGCTTTCAGGGTTGTTTAAGGGCCTCGTGCTGTGCAAACATTTAAGTTGTCAGGCTTGTTTAAGGGCCTAGCGCTATGTAAACATTTAAGCTTTCAAGCTTATTCAAGTACCTCAAAAAGAGTGTCAATTCTCTAAACTTTCGGTATGTAAACATTTCAATACAAATAGAAATAATAAAAACATTAAAAAACAATGGCGATGCTCAGAAATTTCGGTATGTAAACATTTTAGTAAAAGTTTAAAAATTAAAAAAGAGCGTCCAAGCTCAAAACTTTGGATATCTAAACATTTACAACACTGGGAACAACGAAGCTCGCAATAAGACTTCCAATCTATTCTCCAATGAGATGATGACATATAAGGTTTTTTTTATTATATAAAAAATAATGTTTGTACTTCTATAGTTCGAACAATACAAATGATGTGAAAATATATAGTCAAAGGATATATTAATATGAAGTCAACGAATTATCGATCGCTATAGTCCCTCTACTCCTTCGACGAGGACTAATAATTGTTGCTTCCTAAGAAGATGAAGGTTTAGGAAAACCAATACAAGAGGGATCAGTCAAAGTAAATTCTGATAATGTTAACTTAGATTGATTAGATTAGGGCACGTCATAAAAACTAATTGAAGTGGGTTTTATAATGAAATTGGGAGGTGGATAATATAACACACCAACAAAGCTTATGTATTCTGTGATGATTTATATTGTGGAATATATGTTAGTATATATTGTTAATATATGTAAATTTAAAGATTCTTATTGTTAATTTAATTTTTTTTTATAAAGTGTGTAATTTTAATGAAGTAAAAGATAAAAAAACATTTTCTTTGGAGTGCATAGTCTATATGAAAATTATATTTTATTTTCAACCCATTTATAACAACAAGATATATATAATGTGATAATCTATGAAAACTAAAGTAATCTTAATAAAATATGAACAACATTTTCTTTGGAGTTCATAGTCTACATAAAGATTAGATTTAATTTTCAAACCATTTATAACAACATGATATACAATGTGTTAACCTATGAAATTCAAGGTGAGCTTAGTAATCTTATTTGCGAGCTATTAGAACTTAGAAACAACGTAATAAAACCTAATAATTATTTTTCTTTATTAAGGTCAAATAGATCAATGTGATTCCACATAACAACATCGTCATGAAAATACAAAGAATTTGTAAAGAAGACTTGAAATGAATGATTGACTTTATAAATTAAAACCTAAAAGCATTTTATGGGAGTAAGAAAGAAAATCTTTATGGTGTAGAGATGTTGTCAAAACAAATGACCATAACCCAAGGGTGGTAGGTGAAAAGGGGATCATTCTTGATCCTAAGGGAAATCAAGAAATTACCTTTGGATGGGGCCTAGGTAGAGCATCGAATAGTGTTATTGGATAAATCCGTAAGTGCAGACACAAACCGATCTCCCTAGATCCACCTGGATCTAGAACAAAGCAAGACAGAACATGACTCTTTCCCTAGATTCTAACCATTGAATT
>JZKD02S0155010.1:179979-199912 GCA_000966675.3 Picea glauca | reverse complement strand
AGTAAGATCCAAACCATTCAGATGCCACCTCACCATAGAAGTTTCTCCTTCTAGAAGATTCGAGAAAACGCTCATTTTTCCCACATGTAGGCATTCTCGCACCCTAGCTATAGAGCAACATGTGAACATCTCGCACCCTAGCTATAGTGCAACCTGCGAGAATGGGTCATTCTCGCACCCTGCCTATATAGCAACTTGCAAACTTCTTTTTTTATAAGGTTTTTACATAGGAAAATGCAACTTCTTTTCTCAGGAAAAGTTCTTCTCCCTTCTCTCTTTAGGAACTCAGGCCACTGACCCCTCTGAAGGAAACAGATAGGTTTACATCATTAACGATCATAGGGATGACGAAAATAATGTGTAACAAATAGCTAGGCGAAGGCATTGGCTCTTTTTTAGGGGTTGAAGCTCCTAGATGCAAGTCATATTAAAATCCTAATTGTTATTGGGGATTCAACATTAGTTATAAAATTGATGCACATAAATTCCTCTCTGAGTGATGGAAAACTTGTAAGAATTGTTAGGTGAATACAAAAGTAAGTTATCAGGTTTGAAACCGTAGAATATTGTCATATATTAAGAGAGCTCAACAAACATGCAAATAATCTAGCCAACACATCCTCTTAGTTGGATCGTGGAGTCCTAAGAACTAAAAGATGGGTTTCAACTTTCCCTATTCCTTAAGTTTCAATTCATAGTTATGAATTTGCTTTGCATGAAATCCAATTGGAAAATCAATGTCATGGGCATTTAAAGCTTGGAACACAACATTTAAGGTGTAAACCCCCCACAATACCCTCACACACTCGACGTTTAATGTTGAAACAAGCTAATCAATTGCAATTAGACTTAGGGTCTTTTGTACGTGGGATAGTGGATTTCACATATTATTGTTGATTTCAAGGGGGACTTTATGGATTCTTTCTCTATCTTGACCCAACTCGAATTGGGATTTTCTTTCCTCTGGCCTTGAGATGAGTTCTAGTTCTTTTTCATGGGATCTAGATCGCTCGAAGGCCCCATCCAATGGCTCAATTTCTATTGTTTCCTCTAAAGAATCATGTATGCTTCTCTCTCTGTGTAGGAAAGAAAAATGTTTATGTGGAATGAAATTTGATTTCAAAAGTCGCTTTCTTTGTTGTCACTTGTCTAAGGGAATGTTGGAAAAGGGTTTGGTAAATGGTTATGCTAGTATGTGACTGAAATTCGTGGGAAGTGGAAGGAAGAATTTGTAGGTGTTATTTAGTACCTTAAGAATGGACTACTTGCATGCTAGGAGATGCCCATTGTGTGAAACCATTGATATTTACATAGTTTTGAGGAGATGAGAAGATCTTATTGTAGATAATAGGAATTCAATTTTATGTATGACTAGTAGGATGCATTATCGAAAAACATAAAAAAAATAATGAATATGTCTTCATCTTAGAAACCTTGTTGATATGGATTTATGATAAAAAAGAAATGAAACACAGATCTATAACATTAACACAGATATACAAAGAAAAATAATAGAGATATAGTGGAACTTAACTTCTATTAAATTAGAAATCTGTTGAAATTGTAAAATGCAGAATGAAAACAATCTTGCTCGAATGGTGGTAGATAATCTCTGAGAAGAGATGTGGAGGCTACACGCATTCATTTGAGCACATTACAATGAGGCCTTTAGTCATTTTTAGCATCAAGAAGTAAACATAAAACCCTATACATCCAAAAACTTAACCCTAGGAGATGAAGCGTCAAAAGTAATGTGGGCCATGATGGGGTAAGTTGGTACATCAACTTCCTGGGGTTGTAACTTTTGCATACGATCTTCGTTTTAGGCGCACTATAGCCCATTGGAAATGTGTATCCTAGGAGTACGCATTATGTCATCACACTTTGGAACACTTTGGATAAATCCTATAGTGTGACAGTGGCGAGCCCAAAAATCCTTGTTTAGGGTCTCAAAACAACCTCGAAAGTTTAGAACCTGAAAAGTTAGAAAAAATCTGCCAAGATAAAAACTGTAACTGCCAAGATGAAAGTTGTATGTGAGCCAGATGGAAGAGGTGGGTGGCCACCGGTATCCACTTGGATCACTTGCATAGTGAAAATATCCAAATAGAATCCCTTCAAGTTGAGTGGGTTTCTCTTCGTCAAATTGTTGTGAATTTCGTTAGAAGACCCACTTTAGTTGCTTCATATGCCAAACTGTTTATTGGGTCAGTGGTTGAGGAAGTCTAGATTATACAACAATAGCATGACAACATGGAAATAATGAGTGTAGACCAGAGTTTTGAATCCATCATAGAGAACCAAGAGGAATCTTACAACCATCATGCCTTTATCCATCACAATGTTTAACATTTTGCAAATTTCATTGAATCTTATGTGTTTTTTTATAGAATTTATATTGGTAGTGTATTTTCAAAATCCTATGCAAAGGATTTATATAGTAAGCTTCAAGTTTTGGATAAGTTTCAGAATTTCATTTTTAAATAGACTACACATTTTTTTTTATTATGTTAACCAATGACGCTGCAACAACTTTCTAATGCAAAAAATACTCTTTCTTGTTAAAATAAGGGATATATATGACCATGACCCAATATTGTTATGCAAACAAATCATATTCAAACTATGTAATAATATAATAATAATAATTTATTTTTAAGGTCATGGTCAAGCCACACCAAATTTGTGTATGAGACCCCCTTGTTTGTGGGACAAGGGACCCCCCTCCGCCCAACGATTTGACTGGTCAAGTCTATTGAGGTATACATACCCTACCCCCCTCTGGATTTGAACTTGTGACCTCTTAAGAGGAAACGCATGTTCTTAACCATTAGGCCCACTCAGGCTGTATAGTTCTTTTGTGTATGTATGAGAGAAGGTGTTTGACTTTTCAAAATTGGTTTCCCTACATTAACAAAAAAGATAAAAATTTGAGTTTCTAAGTATAGAGAAGAGTAGTTTGTAAATAATTAGTTGACAATGTCATTTGGATTTAACTTAGATGGTTAGAGACTCTCCACCTAGATTCAAACCTACTTATCCATGTTTGTGGACTCTAATATTAAATAATGTGTTTAATGTTTCATTTGTATTTTTTGTTTAGATATTGTTTTTTATCAATGTATGTTCTAGATATGTTGTACAAAGTGACTTTATGGTAACTTTGTATATATATAGTTTCCTCCTTGAAGGTCACATGTTCAAATAAGAGGGTAGAGGGTATGTATAACTCTAACCGTGAGTAAATTTTATACAGTCTAAATAAGTCTAATGGTAAAGAACATGTGTTTCCTCTTAAGAGGTCACAAATTCAAATGAGAGTTAAATTTGTATTTTTAAAATTTTAATATCAATCATGAAAATTAAATTAAAAATTAGTATGTAAATTTTTAATCATTTAAAAAGATTAATACTAAATTTTTTATATTTAAAAAAAAATTATATTAAAAATTAAATAAAAAATTAATTGATAAACTTTTTATCATTTAAAAAAATTAATACTGATTTTTTAATATTTAAAAAAAAAAAATTTAAACTTGGTATGTAAATTTTTATCATTTAAAAAAAAAAATCAGAAATTGTAACTTTGTTTTTAAGGTAGTTAGCATGATTTAATTTTATTTTTTTAAATTGAAAAACTTTTAAAATGATACAGTTTTACATCTTTAAAATAAAAAACTCTTTAAAAGATAATTAGAGCAATCATTAATAATTGTTTAGTGCTTTTTTATTTGTTATTTCATATATTATTATTTTTTATGTTTTATTATCAAAATAATCTCTACCACTACCATTTAAATAATAAAAATAGCAGTAAAGCTATTTATCCCTGCGTCTTAATATAGTAATAGCTTATTTAAAATCGAATTTAATTATTATACCGTTGAGGTTAATATATAAATATAATAAATATTTTAAATTCGATTTTCATTAAAAATTTAATTATAATTATAATATTGAAAAAATAATAAAGATTTAATTATAATTATAATATTGAAAAAATAATAAAAGGTACAATGTTTTTAATTTTGAAATAATTGTAAAAAAATATCTTATAATTTTAAATTTAAACAAGTGCTGCATCGCATTGTAGTCCCTGCCAGGTTGGAATGGGAATAAATGCACTATTATGGCGGGACCGAGGGAGAAATAAAATCCCAAAGCATCAGAGACACGTGGGAAGTAGCTTGAAGTACAGGTGGTATCCATGCATAAAATTACTCGTGTCAGTGTGTCACACACCAGCCATAAGACGTCGGACTAGTAGATAACCCGGGGAGAATGTCACTGCGGAAGTAAGGCCGGAGCCGCAAAGAACCGGAGTCCCGAATTCCAAAATTAGTTAATCATAATATTATATTAATATGGGGTTAATATGCGGATATTCTTGCAGATTAATCTGTTAGCACTGAAACGACAACCTAACGAGGATGTCAATCCTACTGTGATTTTTATAGATGTCATACTCCTATTTAAGTTTTTTCCTGGGGTGTGTATAGTTCAAATATGGGACTAAGAAAATTTCCGTCATAATGACTTGAAGCAATAAAAAAGGATAATAGTAGTTTTTGTTTATTTTTTTTGAAATAAAGGTTCCTGGAAAAAATGAACAGGAATCACACACATTAAACATTCAAATCTAGTAAACACAATTTCTTGACATCCAACATAGTTGAAGAAAAAAAATTATGAGCACATAAAATAAAAGAAGATAATCAGCATGCATAAAGAGGACTAATTTAGCATTTCGAAAGAAGCCCACAAGGCACCGTCGAAATTGTTCCCGATTTAGTTTTCTTTGAAATTTATCAAAAATTAGTAATGTTTGTTACATATTTTTGGAATCTTTTACATATTTCAAGAAATTTAAATGCGTTTATCATATAGACTGGGATTGGGGCTCCCACGGACCATAAAAGAAATAAGTACAAGAAATAGGACTATAGAAAGAAGAAGTGGGCGACAGTAGAGAGGAAGACTTGAAAAGAAGAAATTGAAAGTTATCAGTCTTTGCTTAGAGATTTCTATTTAAAGAGGTGGAATAACTGGATTGATAAAGAAAGCAAGATGTGATCAGTATAGAATTACTATGATGGTATCTATTTCTCCCTTTACTATTTTCTTTTTGATGCCTTTTTATTGCTCTCGTCGACGTCCACTGGAATCATGCCAACCGGTTGTTGCCCTTCGTCGGTGAGCTTGTTGATTCTCCTTTGGAGCCATTCTTCAATGTAGCTTCTCATGGGGGCCACGTTGATTTCATCCCAAATTTCTATGTTGAAAAGCTCATTTTCTAATTTCCTTATATCGATAGAAATAGTATGTAGAGCCTGTTCAATTTATTCATTGTGTGTCGAATAGTCTACTAGCCAGTTCTCCACATCATCTTGACCATATTCAAGGATGTCGTAAAAAAATTCTAAAGACAACCCCTTTAAAATATCAACTTGTTCATCGAAGGCTTGCTTGGTTAAGGACAAGGAGTTGAGGATTAAGTTTGGGTCTTGAACCTCGTTGGTACCTCTTGCTAAATCTATTTCGGTCAGGTTTCTGAATAATTCTTCTTTCTCTAATATGGCTTGTTCACATGATTCAACAATGAGATGTAGGTTCTTAACTTTCTCTTTCTAGCATGCTTTTAATTGTTTGATATGGTTTGGGGAGGGGAGATATTATTGTCTTCTTTTCATATATGAGATGTTGATGACATGGTTTCCAAAAGGGATCACCATCTCTATATAGAAACATTCTTCATTTTTTAAATCCGCCTGCAAATGCTCGTGCAAAGCATGTACCCTCGTTCGAAAGGAAGCTATATTTTGTGATGTTTCCCAGGATTCAATAGTTAGCTCCATTATTTTCTTGATATTCTTCTCCACATAGCCTCTATAGGATGTGATGAGGCTGGATGATCCTTTTAGCTTGGCTGTAGGGGTGGCAAGCATGGTTTTTTCTAAAGGACTGACAAACAATGGGGTAAGAATCAAAGCCTCCTCCAATTCCTTGATTCGGTCATTCAGTGTGGCATTCTCTGCTTCAATTCCTCCAATGGAATCATCAAGAGAATATGTGTTTGCTCGGTGAAATCGAGAGATTTTGGATGGATGCATGTTCCTGAGGTTAATCTTTGAACGAGATTTCCCTTTCTTATTTGTTACATCTCTTTTTTCAATAATTAAATTTTTAGATTGGCTGTCAATAACAACACTCTAGAATATGAAGGATTCATCTTCGTCAAAAATGTCGGTCTCATCTATTTCCATTGTGGAACTATGGTTCATCGTGTCCATGGGATGATCAACTTTGTGGAACATGTCATCCACAATAGTCTCAAGTTGCATGTTCTCACTTTCAGTTTCGGGCTCTTCTGCCTGCCCTACAACATTTTTTCTCTTCTTCGTCATGGGAAGCTTGTAAGAACTATCAATTTTTCCGTGAGGAGAGTTCTTATCTCCTCCTCCATTTGAATATTTATGGGTTTCTTTCTTACTGGGGTGGGCCATTGAAGTGATGCTCCATGATGTCGTGCTCTTGGGAGTGTTGGTCGAGGACTGGACACTCTTCTCACTGGAACCTTTTCCCTATTGTTTGTACAATTCAATTGTTCTTTGCAATGTCTCTACATCGCCATCGTTAGGTGCATGAGTGTTGTCATCATTGTTTGTGTCTTTGTCCAGGCATGTATGGATAAAAGAGATTCTAAATCCAACTACTAGTAAATGTTCTAGAAAAATCCCATTAGGGTCAAACCCTCTTAACCTTTCAGCATATCTTAGGTTCAAATTGTTAAAATGACCTATGAATTCATAAATATTGTTGACGTTCCTGAATATGAAGTCCCTGAATTTCCAAGGAAGAGGAATGAACTGTTGTTTTCTCTTTCCATGGAAAAAATGCAATTAGTAGTTGTATTGCCTTGCTATTTACGTAACAAATATCTTGTCCGTGATGTGACATGGAAGGAAAACAAGATTTTCCTTGGAGCCAAAAATCATTATTACACTGTAATTTTGCATTTTTTCAAGTGTCCCCTTCTTGTCCAAAAAATTGGTTTCTTGGGCAGACATCCGGGGAGCATTCTTTCCTAACAATAAATCTTTGAAAACCGAGAAAAAGTCATTAAAAACCTCATAAAAATAATGGGAGGCCTTGTGCCTCCATAAGGCCTAGTACTAGAATATTACTGGGTCGAATTCATACTTTATCTTCTTGGATAGAGATAGTTTTGGAAACAGAGAACAATGCACTATTGCTAAAACCAAGTAGGATGACATATACAATTTATTCTCTTCTTTGAATAGTGACAATTGGGAACAAATTTCAATGGAAATCAGCTTCCCTTAATAAAAAATGAATTGTTCCTTGACTGTGAAATACAAAATATAAAGAACCATGCAGGAAATGCTTTCCATGGATTCATGTCCTATTATTCTTGTAAACAACCAGGAAATTTCTTGGAATGGATTTCTAAAGGAACGTACTGCAACTTTGTGAAATCTTCAGGAACTATTGTTAGGTCTTCCAGGAACTCGAGTAAGAGGTCCAACCCGTTATCATGTTTTTCTAGGAAATGCTTGCAGTCTTGTCCTCTGAAGGTCAATGTTGGCTCCGATAATATTAACATCTTGCAGAAGACGTGAGGTGAAAAAGAAACAGGAGAATGGTTGCGCAGTGGAATAATTCTTTGGCTTGAAATATATTTTTCGGCGCACCAAGAGACGACCACCTTACAGTAAAAAAATTCAGGGACGCAGCCATGACGAGCGATTCCAAAGGTCCAAATCACTTTGTTATAGGCAGAATGAGATGAATAGTAAGAGTATGCCCTGGACCACTGGAAGTTATGGTCGTCATGCCCAAACATATTCATTGTATCTCCACAGAACTGTTGTCAAGATGATGCCATAAGTTTATGAGAATTGAAGAGTTGGAAGGGATAATATAACCCTCTGCAAATCTTGGTCCAATGCGTGTGAATGGGAGATGTCCTCAAGCCTTTCGGTCATTAATGCAAATCTCGATGGTTGTTGCATGATGCACTGTTAGCATTAAAGACTAGTAATTGCATACTTAGAAGGGAGAATATGGTAGGTACAATGAAGAGCAATTAAGGATTGGAGATTTCGTGAACGGGACAACGCGACGACCCGCGAAAGACATTCCATGTTGTTTGAGATGAACAATCGGAAGGGATAGTATAACTCTTCACATATCTTGTTTTAATGCATATTAATGGGAGATCTCCTCAAGCGTTTTGCTCATTAATGACAATGTTGATGGTTCCTGCATGACGAGTTGTTAACATCAAATCTTACTAATTGCATATTTAGAAAGAAGTACGAAGGTCGCGGGGACATGAAAGAGAAATTAAGGAATGGATAATTATCGAAAGTGGTCGACCGAGCTTCAAAATAAGGGTACAAGGTATAACCATGAGAGGTGAGGGCCCGACAGTCAAATTGTATGTCTCGAAAGTTTTGAGTGCAAAATTCATAACACGGAAGATGGCATGATGGGACAGTCCAAAGGTCAATTTGTATATTGCAGAACTCCCGGTACTGTTTGCAGGCCACGGAACATTGGAAGCGCAATCATGAGCCCACCTGTCTGGGAACCTGAAATCGAAAAAGTGGCTAAGTATTGAATAGGGAAATGGTAGGCCATACTTGTTTTCGCTAATATATTGAAATTTGTAATAGATATCCCATTACCTGGCAAGATATTTTCTACATGTTTCTAGGCAAGTTGTGTAGCGATAGTCAATGTGACTGTCTTGTCAAGCCTTTTTCTTATTAATGACGGTCTATATGGTTGTTGCATGATGAACTGTTAGCATTAGACCTTGGTCATTACATACTTTGAAATAATTGAGAAGGTGGCGGGCATAGGAAACAGTGACTAGAAATTGGAGATTTCGTGAACCCGCTAGCCCGAGGATCCGCAAAAGATATTCCATGAAATGGGCAAGTATGGAAAGTGGTCAGATGAGATTTAAACTAGGGTGACAAGGGGTCCCCACGAAACATGACGCCCCGACGGTCAAATTGTATGTCTTGAAAATTTTGAGTGAAAAATGTGTAACACGAAAGAGGGGATGACGTGGGAGTCCGACAATCAATTTTTATATCGCAGAAGTTTGGGAGATCTCCTCGAGCCTTTCGCTCATTAATGACAATCTTTATGGTTCCTGTATGATGAACTGTTAACATTAAATCTTAATAATTGCATATCCAGAAAGAAGTACGAAGGTGGCGGGGACAGGGAACAACAATTAAGGAATGGCTAATTATCGAAAGTGGCCGGTCGGGCTTCAAAATAGGGTTACAAGATATAACCAGCAAAGGTGAGGGCATGAGGGTCAAATTGTATGTCTCGAAAGTGTTTACCGAAAAACGTGTAACACGAAAGAGGGCATGATGGGGAATTCCAGTGGAGAAATTGTATATTGCGTAACTCTGGATATTGTTTGCAAGTTGCAAAACATTAGCAACACTATCTTGAACCCGCCAGTCCAGGAACGCGCAATCGAAAAAGTCTCTAAGTATGGAATAGGGAAATGATAGGTCAGACTCGATACAGAGTGGTTGCAGCATGTGAAACCATGGAAATGTACCACATCATGAACATACAACCAACTTATGGATAAGTATTGAAAGGAACAGTGGACGGTCAAGCTCATGATGGGGCATTCCAGCGGAAAAACTATATATCACATAACTCCGAGCACTATTTGCAAGTCTGGGAACCCGCAATCGAAAATTTTTCTAAGTATGGAATAGGGAAATGGCAGGCCAGACTCATTTTCGCTAATATATTTAAATTTGTAATAGATATCTCATTACCTAGCAAGATCTTTTCTGCATGTTTCTGGACAAGTTGTGTAGGGATAGTCAGTGTGATTGTCTCCTCGAGCCTTTTGCTTATTAATGAATATCTTTATGGTTGTTGCATGATGACCTCTTAGCATTAAGCCTTTGTTGTTTCATATTTGGAAAGAAGTACGAAGGTTGCGGGCATAGGAAATAGTGACTAGGAATTGGAGATTTCATGAACCCTCCAACCCAAGGATCCAAAATAGGGTGACAAGGGTTCCCCAGAAGACGTGAGGCCCCGACGGTCAAATTGTATGGCTCAGAAATTTTGAATGCATAATGTTTAACAGGGAAGAAGGGACGATGTGGCACTTTGACAGTCAATTTGTATATCGCGGAGGTTCGGGTGCTGTTTGCAGGTCATGGAACAATGGAAGTGCAATCTAGTGACCAAAATAATTAAAGTGCATTAGGAAGGGCGCGAATGTGGCAGGGATGGAAGGGAGCAATAAATTATTTGAAACATTTTGTGAACCCGAGTAGAGTGAATCTTGTGAGTTGGAGGAGCCCGGGGTGGAATTGTAGATAACGAAATTTTTGGGTGCAAGATGTATATCACAAAACACGTGGAAAAAAATTGGGTAAGTATGGAAAGGAACGATGGTCATTTAGAGTACCGTAAATGGTGGTTTAATTCTTGTTAATGGGAGATGTACTCGAGGTTTTTGCTTGCTAATGGCACTTTTTTCATACTAGTGTGTTGATTTGTCACTAGTAAAACCATAATTAATGTGCATTGGGAAGGGCACAAAGGTAGTGGGGATGGAAGTTGAAACTTTTTTGAACCCAGGTAGAGTGAAGCTTGCGAGTTTGAGGAGTCTGGGGTGGAATTGTAGATCAAATTTTTTTTGAGTGCAAGATGTATATCATGGAACAAGCGGAAGGAGAGTTTGATAGCGCCAACCCCAAAAACTGCGGCCATAAAAATTGGCTAATTATGGAAAGGAACGACGGTCGGTCGGACTCGTGATGTGAGGATATAAATGGAGATGAATATCTGTCAGTTTGCCAACCCGGGAACCTGCGATCATAGAAAGGTGACTAAGTATATTACCAGAAAGAGATAATAGAGGGGAACAAGAAAAGGGAGAAAGGGGTAAGTATCTCACATAACAACATCTACTGTTTGTTTATCAATGCTAATGTTTTTGAACCCCTGGTGAGTTCTTGATAGTAAAGGCATAAATTGGATATCACGGAAGTTTTTGGTTGCAAGATGTATATGATGGAACATAGGGCATAAGTGTTTGATAGTGCTAACCCGGGACCTGATGGTCAGATAATTGGCTAAGTATTGAAGGGACAAAGGTCAATCGGGCTTATGATGTGAATATATAGATGAATATGAGCATCTTCTAATTTGCCAACCCGGGAAGCCATGATCATAGAAATGTGACTAAGTATAGAACTAGAAAGGGATAATAGATGGGAAGAAGACAAGGGAAAAACAGGTAAGTATAGAGGAGGGAAAAGAAAGGGAGAAATGAACATTTAATCTCAGTTATGTAATATACTTGGGGGTCGACAAAGACAACATCAAGTTCAAAGAGAATTTGTTTATATTTAATCCAATAGTATTCATATTAATATATCTTAATAGATTATTTGTGGTCCAAATGTAAAGCATCTTCCAATTTGTAGGGTGTTTTTCGACTCACAAATTTCGTTCAAACCCATAAGCAATAGAATATATATATATATGTGTGTGTGTGTGTGTGTGTGTGTGTGTGTGTGTGAATTAACATTTTTTATATGCAAGTATATTCTCAAATAGAAGAAGCTATAATATATGCACAATATTAAACAAGAACATGATGTCAACACCTGAGTTTCCATGTTGAAATAGAGTCATTAATTTATTCTATTTACAAGGCCCCGAAAAATGAAAGCAGGATGGGTCCACGCATTTCTTTTTTAAAGTATAGGGTGGGCGCCACATAACTATGTCCTATCACAAATTATTCTTCCATGTAAAATGTAAGGATCGAATAGAGTAGTTTTTATCTAAATCGAAGTGTTGGGCAGGGGAAAAAAATGTTTGTCATTCATATTTAACTATGGATCAAAGAGAATCTTAAATTCTTGTAGAAAGACATTGAATTCATATATCAATAGCTGTACAGGCTAACGAGTCAATTTAAAAAAAAGAAAAAGAAAAAAAAACAATATTAGACATTGGAAAACACCATACAAAACCTTCAAATATTTTATATTCAGATAAATTGGGTTACAAAATACAGCTGAGATTATTTCCCAAAATAGTTGTCTTGAAATAGTTCAGGACATATTCTCTGAAATTTAAATTTGTTTTCCATAATGACTACAAATGGGGCTCCCGAGGACAAAAAAAACAAATATTTACAAGAATCAATCTTGTAGACAGTATTTTATAGATTTCAACCTGATCATCAAATTCTTGCCATATTAAAAACAACAAGCTGAATATCAATTTCGGGTCTTGGACTTCATGGGTGCTACCAGCTAGATCTATCCCAACTTCATGAATAGTTTTCTTTTGTAGATATGGCCTGCCTGCATTAGCTTTTTATTCAACATTCCATACTTTTCTAAGTGTTAATTTCCCTCTATCATTGAAAACTTGGGGTTTAAGGTGCCTTCCTTCTAATGTTCCTAGTCATCTACATCTAATAGAGATGTGGTTCAAGCCCAATTCAAAGATAAGGGAGTGATTTTATGTGACGTCATCTCTCGAGGAATTTTTTTTGTTAGCCAACAGAAGATGAGACAAAAAATTCAAGTATCTTGTGACTGGTATTCTCCCTATATTCGATCGTTTGTCTGGTTGAAATGCCTTCCTGAAGATTTGTAAGTTGAATTTCTTTGTTTTATTATTGTAAATTGGAAAGGACATTCAATTCACCTACAAAATGATCCTTTGTTGAAGTATATAGCTTCTTCCAGCAATACAGATTTGGAAAGTGTATCAAATGTTGCAGATCACACCAAAATTTATCTTTTGTCATAGGAGTGGCAAACATCGTGGCTCACAAAATGGTCTGGAATATTCGGAAGTGACTCCAAATATTACTCCATGCCCGAATATACTCATAAGGAAATTATAAATTTGGACCCTCACGAAGGTGAGAAACTGTATGAGTGGTTAAGTAAACATTCTAAAATTACAGAACCTTCTATCTCAAAGTTATAACAGACTTGACAGCCAGCCATCTTCTATCTCAAAGTTTGTTGAGCGACCCCTGAATGTAGTAACTAACTTGACATATAATCAACTTTCGATCACTATTGGTACTAATCTCAAGTGTAACAAGTTGTGACCCTAGGCTCTAGGTAGCATCAACTTTAGGCATCCACACTGGCGATGACTCCAGGCTCCAGATAGCTTTAGCTTCGGACATTGACACTGGCGATGGCAATGGGAACAGTGCCATTGACTACAGGCCGATAATGTGGTGAACAAGCATGCATGTCATTGTCAAAACACTTAGATTGCAGGGTTTTTAGACCCGCAAAGAGCATCGACTTTAGTGTTTCTTTGTCACAACAATTACAATGTTGTTGTGAGTCCGGAAATATTTGAAGTTTGGGTGTCATGTGCGATGATGACCTCGACATTAGATAGATGTCGGACATTTATTATCTGAAATTGTAGTGTTAATGTGATTTCCATAGTCGACGATAGGTCGATTACATTGGCACACACAATATTAATTGTGTAATTAATTAACGTCCTTGAAGGACGTGAATCCCAAACAACGCCTGCAACTTTTCAAATAGTCATGTGTTAAAAGAATACATTATTTTATAATTTAAAAAATAAGAAACTGTATTTTCTTTGTCTAACATTAGGTTGCACACATAAACTTTTTTAAGTTAACCGAAATTAATATATAGTCATCTCAGATCCCCAGAAGTGATCAAATTCCCTAGAGTTAGTTTATTTCCATCATGTTGGTTAGGATAGAAGGATCCACCACCATGACAAAGAAAGAAGGTAGCAATAAAAGCACTTGTGAAAATGCAAGCTGGGGATGGAAGCACTCTATGACCAGGAAGGCACTTTGTTCTTATCTGCCTGTGATCTTGATGAGAAACTCGAGAGACACTTACGGTGAGGCCATGGCGATTTATTTGAACCCAGACAAATCAATACTTCAAGCATCGATCAACTTCCATTTGTTTTCAAATATCGGATCTACTACAATAGAAGAAATGGATTCTCCTTATTCAAATCACGGGAAACAACAGGAAGATTGATATTTGATGGAAATAGCTCTGGAATATCTACTACATCAATGTTTCTCCTAAAGAATGAAAAAAATCATTACATGAAGGTGGCAGTAAAAGGTGATCTTCAGAAACCAAATCATTACCTAAATATGTCAAACTTCTTGCAGAAGGTGGTAGTATAAAGTAATCTTCAAAAAGTGTTGCAAAGTCCATATTCTATAATTCCTTCCTATCAAATTTTCCCAGTTACTTTTTGATGCAGGAATCAAAAAATTTTGAGAGCATCATTCCCTGGTTATATACCCACCTTCAACTACTAGGAGAATATTCTTGGAAAGAGCGGCAAGCTCTTCGATCCAGATGCAATTATATGCATAGGAATAGTGAAAACAATGTGCAATAGTGATAGATAGTTGATTGTATGTGGATTATGTTACTACATCCAGAGGTTGGAGAACAAACTTTGACAAATAATATGACTTTCTGTCAAGTCTGTTACCACACCCAGAAGTCACTCAACAAACTTTGACATAAAAAATTATGTAATTTAAGGATGTTGATTCAACCACTAATACAATTTCTCACATTTGTGAGGATCCAAATTTATAATTTTCTTCTGAGTATATTCACGTATGGATTAATATTTTGCGTCACTTCTGAATATTCTAGACCATTTTGTAACCCACGATATGTGCGACTCCTCTGACGAAAGATAAATTCTTGTGTAGTTTGTTGGATTTGATACACTTGCCAAATCTGTGTTGTTGGAAGAAGTTATATACTTCAACAAAGGATCATTTTGTAGGTGACTTGAAAGTCCCTTCCAATTTCTAGTAACAAAACAAAGAATTTCAACACACAAATCTTTAGGCAGGCCTTTCAACCAACCAAAGGATCGAATACAGGGAGAATACCAATCATAAGATACCTGAATTTTTTGTGTCTGAGTTTATGTTGGCTAACATAAATTTTTTTGCTCAAAGATGACGTCACATAAAACCATTCCCTCATCTTTCAATTGGGCCTAAATAACATCTCTAAGTTGTTTCGCATGTGCATGACCAGGAACATTTTAACGAAGGCATCTTAAAGCCCAAGTTTTCAATGATAGAGGGAAATGGGAATAAGTATTTAAAATGAACGCTGGAGGATGATAGAATAATACTCCGTAAATCTTGGTTTAATTCATTTTAATGGGATATGTGCTTGACCTTTTCTCCTATTAATGCCTATATTTTCGAATATGTGTGGTGAGTTGTCACTAATAACATATGAGTTAACATTTCCATATGAAAACATATTCTCAAATATGACAACCTGCAAGATATGCACAATATTAAAGAGGGGCATGATGTCAACACCTTTGTGGATGATAGTGGGGTAGCAGAATATTTCACTCTTACTATGATAATGCCTTAAAAAAAAAAAATAACCAACATTTTTTTCCATTTCAAGATGGACACAAAAACATTATCAGATCCCATAATATTCCCCTGTTAATGCGTTTTAATGGGAGATGTCCTCAAGATTTCCTCTTATTAATGCCAATATTTTCAAACCTGTCTGGTGAGTTGTCACTAGTAAAATCATAATTAATGTGCATTGGTAAGGGCGGAAGGTGGCGGGGATGGAGGGGAGCGAAAAATGATTTCAAACTTTTGTGAACCCGGGAGTCCCTGAACCCGCTAAACTTCGAAGACTCGACTAAGTATGGAAAGGCGGGTTGGTCAGACATATTCATTGTAGGTAGAGTCAGGCTTGCGAGTTCGAGGACTCTAGGGTCTAATTGTAGATAACGAAATTTTTGGGTGCAAGATGTATACCCTGAACAGGGGGCATCAGAGTTCGATAGCACTTATCCATGAACTCGCGGTCATAAAATTGGCTAGGTATGCAAATGAACGACGGTCGGTCAAACTCATGATGTGAATATATAGATGGAGATGATGATTTGTCAGTTCGCGACCCCGGGAACTCACGAGCATAGAAACACGACTAAGTATAGAACCAGAAACGGATACTAGAGGGGAAGAAGAAAAGGGAAAAATGGGTAAGTATAGAAGAGGAAAAAGAAAGGGAGATAATAACTTTATCCCTCACACAAAAAAACATAGTATAATAATTATGAATCCATAGAAACACACTAACTATGGGAAAAAAATTCTCACCTATGAAATATAGTTGGAGTTCGACAAACTCTGGTTCAAGTCCAAAGAGATGTTGTTTATATCTATTTCAACATGTTTCATATTATTTTATTTAATAGTATTTTTTGTGGCCCAACTGTAAAACCATGTTCCAATTTGTGTTTCTCAAGTGGAGATGTGTTTGTGAAGATACATTTCCTTGAACCACAGTCCAGGGGCAGGGAAAGTGCAACGTCGACTGTTTTTTGAGCAGACAATTGTTGAATATTAAGGAATGTATTTCCAAGTGCATGTATCATTTGCATAGCATCAATATCATTTCTTTCATGTTCTTTGCATATTCTTCTGAATGCAGTTGTCATAGATTTTTCAACCTTTGCCATGTCACTATGGCTGCAATAAAGGCGGGATCTTTGGCAAACAACGAACTTCAAGAATAGCACCAAGACAACATCACACTCATGTTTCTCTGGTCATAGTAGTCGCATACGAAAATGTTCTGTAAGAGGATTTTGGCTAAGACATTTCTAGTATTGAAAATTCTTACTTGCAAACTAGAAATGGAAAACAACAACCAATGAATAGGAATGAAACCACGACACTGAGACTCACCGGTGAATGGGAAAGGACAGAAGCACATCCCCTGGCCTCCAAACCACAACAACATATCCAACTGTGGATCCAGGACCCCAACCTTGCAAAGTTGAAGAAAACAAGAGCAAGCAACAAACAACAAACCAGTGAACAAGTACCAAAAGGCCCAATTGTAGCTACAGGACCTCAACTCTACAAAGTTGAATCAAACAACAATAAGCAGCATCCAACGAACCAACGAGCAAGCATCAACTAATCAACCAGGAATGGCGGTGAAGAACAATATTGGCCAAATACACTGCAGACAAGATTGTATCAAAAAAATCGAAGGAAAATGTATTGTAACACACCTGTTAAGCAAACATTTCAGGCTGTGAGGCCTACTAGGTGAACATTTAAGGATGCGAGGACAGTCCAAAGGCCTCCCACAGTGTAAACATTTAAGAAAGTTGTAGTTTGCACGGTTGGAATTATGCATCTGCACTTGGAACTACGCTTCTGTCATTCCCCATTCATGGGTAAGTTTCACTGCCATGGTTGCATCCCTATTCATTGTTTGTTTTTTTTTTCCAGTTTGAAAGTAAGAATTTTCAATACTGGGAGTGATCAAAATCCTCTTGCAGACCATCTTTGTATATGACTACTACAACCAGAGAAACATGATTGTAATGTTGTCTTCATCTAGTTCCTGAACGCCAATGTTAGTCACATAACCCACCTCCAATGCAGCCACATTGACATATAAAAAAGGAAATCATATTTTCTCCTCATATACAAAGATGTTCTGCAAGAGGATTTTGACTCAGGCATCTCCAGTATTGAAAATTTTCACTTGCAAACTGGAAATAGCAAACTACAAACAATGAATAGGAAGGTAAACATGGCACTGAAACCCACTCATCAATGGGAAACTACAGAAGCACAATTCCAATCGCGGCTGCATAATCCCAAGTGTGCAAATTGAAACAAGACCAATAGGAAAAAAAGAGAAACAACAATAGGCAAACAAGAAACCAATGAACAAGCAACGCGCAAGCATCAACCAGTGAACCAGTAATGCGGCTGAAGAATAATATTTCCCATATTCACTGTAGACAACATTGTATAAAAAAAAAAATTGGAGGAGAATGTATTGTAACAGGCCTGTTAAGTAAACATTTAAGGCTGTGAGGCTTGTTAGGTAAACATTTAAGTCTGTCAGGACCACTGAAGGGCCTCGCGTTGTGTAAACATTTAAGAAAGAATGCAGTGTGGCAGGTCAGTTACGTACGCAAAACAATTATTATATTATTTTATAATAAAATAAAATAATAACAATAAAAAAAATTAGTAATAATAATAACAATAGTTCGAACAATAGAGACTATGCAAAAAAAAATTAGTCAAAGGACAAACTAATATGAAGTCAACTAATAAAAAACTGACTCTTGATGCTCAAAACTTTGGATATCTAAACATTTTAATAAAGATAGTACAAATTCAGAAAGATCGTAGATGATCAAAAACTTTGGATATGCTAACATATAAAACATTGGGAATAACGAAGTTGGCAGTAAGACCTCCAATCTGTTATCCAATGAGATCATGACATATATGGTATTTTTTATTATATAGAAATCAATGTTCTTAGTTATCTAGTTCCAACAATACAGATTATGCAAATATTTTTAGTCAAAGGACAAACTAATATGAAATCAACGAATTATCGATCGCTATAGTCCCTCTACGCCTTCGATAGGGTCTAATAATTAGTCATTGCTTATGAATCTAGAAACACAAAACAATAATGTTTTTAAATTACTTTTAATTTCAATTTTTAATTTTTTGTAAATATACTATTGTCGTTCCTAGCTTGTTCGTTACATATACTCGATTGCCTAGTTCCAAAAAATTTTAATACCAAGGAATTTTTTAAGAACATTGCCTAAGTTGATTGTTGTTTGAAAACGACTAAAGTGTCTTTGGTTCAAAGGCTTGCTGTTAGAATGAAATTAATTTAGCAGTCTATTCCTATTCTTGTAACTAATTTCCATGCCAATAATTTGGCAGATTTTCTTTAACAAATAACTATTTTGATAATGAAATTTCGTAACTTGCAACTTGTAATTTTGACAATATAAATGAATTTTTAAGTCTTTATTTTATAGAACAATTCTATATTGTAACTTAAGCAACCAGAATAATAAAAAAAACTTAACAATTTACTTAAAAACAAAAAATGTACTTCGAAAAATCCATCAAAAATCTTACAAAAATACTTTAAAGTAATTTTGTGCGGAAAATAAGTTGTGTTTGCTACACTAAATTACCCTGCTTCTAAATAAACATAAACATGAAACATGGTTCTAACATAGTTTCGGTCAGATTTTTGAAGGATGGATCATTATAGTCAAAATTGTTTGCTCCTCACAAAGCGTACGGATAGTTAAAGTCAAAATTGTTTGCTCTTCACAAAGCTTGATAAATAAATCGGATTTCAAATGATTTAGATTTTTTTTTGTGTCTCTCAACTTCCCCAGGTGACATTAATCGACCAATTTTTTGTGTCAGGCTTGCGTTTGGACGCTTGATATATTTTCAACCATTGGAGTCAATTGTAGCCGTTTGATGCACCCAATCAGCGAGTCCACTGTATGGAGCTATATTTTAATTTGAATAATAGCAATCCCATACTATCATCAGCTTTCGTTCCATAGACATTGAATTGTTAATTAAATGTCTGACACATCTTCCTGGGATATAGAAACTTTGAAAGATTACTAATATCGTTCAGAGCAAAGAACTAATGCTTATTCCTACATTCTTATTCATATTTATATTTCTTATTTATACTTATTTATTTATAATTACATGTTTTTAAGTGGTTACTGGTTTATGTTGTTGATTGTTTTTACATGCTTTGTTTATATTTTACATGTTTAACTTCAGTTTTTATGTAAGTTAATGTTTTATATTTACATGTTTTATTCAAGAATGTTTATGTTGTTATTTGTTTTTACATGTTTTTACATAAGTTCTTATGTAAGTTAATATTTTATATGTACATGTTTTATAAGTATGGAAAGTTAATACTTTATATGTAATGGTATAAATGTTTTGGAGCAAAGAAAT
>JZKD02S0155010.1:133178-179372 GCA_000966675.3 Picea glauca | reverse complement strand
CCAGGAAGCTACAGCTATTAGTTTTGCCCATTCGGGTGATGTTAACTTTGCATGCCTCATATGGGTCATACTGACTCGGAATCAAGCTCATGATAGCTTGTTGAAAAGCTTGTCCTGATCCATACCACGTGTTAGTGTTGTACTCCTTGAATAGAACAGCTTTGACATGAGGAAGAAATGCCATGGGAAGGCCCACAAATCCCTGAAAGCAACCAACTGATACTCTTTCAAGGGCAGAGGCCATAGTAACTATGACCCCCGCCACTGTCTTTGACTGGAACCATAGCACCAAGGGGATTTTATGGAGAAGTAACTGTGTAAAACACCATGTTGAGCCCAGAGCAGATTTTTGGGTCAACATGTGCCTTTCCTACCTTCTGATTGGATTTGTGAGTTGTGTCTCCCACATTGTAGTCCTTATCATTTCATCTACACATTTCCTTATCCTTATCTACTATTTTCAAAGATTGTTTCATTTTTTGTTTGTTAGCAGTTTAGTATGGAAGCAATTATGTGTTAAATTTGACAACATCGACAATCATTCTCCAATGAGAGGTCATATGGGCCACCCTGAGGCTAGCCAGGGAGATTTAGAGAATCAATTAGTCTTGTGAGGTATTGACCAAAGACAGGGGGAACGTAACACCTCTGTGAGTCAAACCAAAAGTCAAGATGAATGAGATGCTATGTGAGTCTAATGCAAAAATCATGGGGAACGTACAACCTCTGTGAGCATAGACAGTCTAGTGCAAAAGTCATGGGGAACATACAACCTCTATGAGCATAGACAGACTAGTCCAAAAGTCATGGGGAACATACAACCTCCGTGAGCTTAGTCAAACCTTGTCAGCCATGAGCAAAAGTCAAGGCATCTAGCAAAAGTTAGGTTGAATATAAAATTCCTATGATCTAGAAACAAACATTATTCCTAATATTGCAAATGATATAAATGTGTTGATCTAGTGCGTTGGCACATGTAACATTATCCACCATGAAGAGAAATTTAAATTTCCTTGTAAAGTGTCAAGTTGTAACTGAAGTCTCAAGTCTAGTTCTATTTTAGAACTAAAGTGTAGTGTTGAGTTGTAACTTAAGTCTTAAGTCTAGTTCTATTTTAGAACTAAAGTGTAATGTTGAGTTGCAACTGAATTCTTATGTCTAGTTCTATTTTAGAACTAAAGTGTAATGTTGAGTTGTAACTAAAGTCTTAAATCTAGTTCTATTTTTGAACTAAAGTGTAATGTTAAGTTGTAACTAAAGTCTCAAGTCTAGTTCTATTTTTGAACTAAAGTGTAATGTTGAGTTGTAACTGAAGTCTCAAGTCTAGTTCTATTTTTGAACTTGTTGGAACACATATATATTTCTAAACTTTAGACTTTAAATAGATCTTTCATTCTTTTTTAAATAAAAACAACATGCTCATGATTCTCACCGCTAATGAAGTCTTCCATATAATCAAATGATCCTAATCTCTTAGGAGTTATGGAGCCGCCTACTCGTTAAAGAGTCAAATCACTAAAGAATACTTCGAAGTTTTGGGTCTCGGAGTTTCACAATTTAGGCATATCAACATGTCTCACTTTCAAAGTCCCGATACACGAAAAGAATTCGTCAGGTCCTAGTCATCATATACATGTGTACCTTCCTAAGCTTTAACACATCACTACGGGAAGCGGCCCTTCGGGAAGACAACAAAAGATCTAACTTGTAAATCTATGAAATGCGAAGTCTCGAAATATTAAATCTTGGTTGATTAAACTAATCTCCATTAAATGTAATTAATAGCTTCGCACACTCAGAGTTCGGGTATCCACCATACATCGCATTCTAAATTCACGAAACCTGAATTATTGAAAAGTCTTAAGCATTAAACATAGTTAATTAAAGATTAAAGACAATTAACGAGTAATTAATCACTTCGTGGTTTTGAGAATTGGGAATCATATATCAATTTTTTATTGGATACCTCGAGGTCTGAGGGCCCTAAAAGAGTTAAGTTTAAACATGACTAATTAACAGGTTAAACATGATTAATTAACATGTTAAACATTATTATCCCATGTTAAGTTTTCACTGAATCGTTGTTCAGGTAAATTCAAATTTTCATCTATGCTTTTCCTGATCACGATGTTGGATCATGTTGTCATTGATGCCAATGGTTTGATTGATTGATGTCATTAATTGATTTCAAGTGATTGAGTGATGCCAATAGTTTGATTGATTGATGTCAAGTAATTGATATGATGAGGATGGATCAATGAGTTGTCATTGATATTATGAAGATGGATCAATGAGTTGTCATTGATACATGATGCATAGTTGATGTATATGATGCAATGGTGGATTGATGCCAAGATGAATCATTATAGTTTTATCATGGTTGATAAGATTCATGAAGATGGATCAATGAGTTGTCATTGATACATGATGCATAGTTGATGTATATGATGTAGTGGTGGATTGATGCAAAGATGAATCATTATAGTCTTATCATGGTTGATAAGGTGCACAAATGGATGAACTCCAAAGTGGTCCCCTTATGGTGAAATCCCTCATAGGAAGACTCTTTGCGGATTGAGTTATCCTAGAAGAATGATTGGAGGACCCATTGTATGTGGAATAATGAGATGAATATCAATGAAGTTTTTCGTGAAACTATCCTAGAAGGCTAGTTCTTGTCATACCATTTCCGGTGGTATGCGGAATGTCACATAACTCCTCATGGTTTGAGAGTTATGGCCTTATGAAGTTGGAGGACCCCCATATGAAGGCTTGAAGCCCCAAAATGGTCAAAGAAGTCAAAGTGCCTAAAAATAAGAAAATCATTATTTAATGACAAAGTAAAGTGACAAAGTCAAGAAATATTATTTAATGACAAAGTAAACTGACAAAGTCAAGAAAGATTATTTAAATGATAAAGTAAAGTGACAAAATCAAAGAAGATAATTTAAATGATAAAATGAGATGACAAATTCAAGGAGGAATATTTAAATGGAGAACTTTCTATTTATAGAAAGTGGTTAACCCTAAAATGAGGAAATAACCTAGATTTGGGTTAAGTGACCTAAAATGTTTAAGTGACCTAAAAGATGAAGAGTATAAATAAGAAGCTAGGGTCTCTTGTGAATGTACATCTTTGGAGTATCTATGGAGAGCTTCTTGTGAGAGTACATTTTGGGAGTATCTATGGAGAGCTTCTTGTGAGAGTACATTTTGGGAGTATATCTTGTGTATATTGTGTGTGTATCTCTTGAGCATGATTGAATATCTATTCTGAGAGAGAGAGCGTGAGGAGGATCTCATGGACACATCAAGTTTCGACAATGTCTGAGATCTTGACGGAAAAAGTTATGGAGCTTCAGAAACCCTAGTTTCTGAGGTATATGCAGGCTGTAATGGGTCAGGACACGTACATACACAGGTTGTATCAGGACAAGGCACATACAGTGGATAAAATCATGGAGATTTGTGTTTGATTTGATGACAAGCTGTTGAAGACTGAAGCAGGTTCCAGATCTGCATTCTATGGGCTCATATCTGTCACTGAGACACTGGTATGGTTACATTATTGTCTTGATGGATAGTATTGCTTGTTGTGTTGTGAATGCTTAGGGAATTCTTGGTATGGCTGTTGTGATGTGGTTTATGTTGGTTGATGGAGTGAGCAGTGCTCTTGTGATTTAGTTGTGATATGATTTCTATGGTATACTAGTTGCTTATACATGATTGATTTAGCATTCATATTGATTGGTTGTGGAGCATGAGTAAGCTATTGGAGAGCTTGGATGTGTTGTGACTGGCTGTGAGTCAGTTTGGACAGTGGAAGACATAAGAGAATGTGTTTATAGGTTGTAGAGGATCTGAGTATGTGATGAAAAAGTTAAACCCTAATAGCTCAGAAGGTATATGCAGGTTGTTGTATACACTGGCCACGTACATACGTGGGATGTAGTGAGCCGGAGCACATACACACGCAGGTTTCACTACACAGAGGTTGCGTACCTATGACAAATTGGTATATGTTGAGGCTTGTCGCCTTGTCTCAATTGTTGATGAGGGTGTAAGTTGATTCTTGCATATAGAGATGGTGCTCTTGTATAGTTGTACTCTATTTAGTTGTTGCTGATAAACCCCAAGGATTGAAGTCTGTAATAAAAAGAAAATTGTACATACATCTTGTGTTCTTAGTGTTCTTTGTGGAGATGATTTGTTGATGATATATTGCTAATATATGTATCTGATATATGTTCACATCTAACTGGTTATAAATGACATAAGTGAGTAATGAGTAAATGTTGAATGTTAACTAAGGATTTTTGTGTAAGAAGAAATTTTTGAAAAAGAGACCCACACTCATTCACCCCTCCCTCTAAGTGTGGTAGGTGTGTCCAACAATTAGTATCAGAGAGGGTCTTCACTACAATCCTTAACAAGCTTGAAGGAGATCCATAGACACACAAATGGATGATGAAATACCAATCCTTGATGAGGAAAACTATTCTACTTGGAGAATAGAAATGAGAGTGTATTTGAAGACAATGGGAGCAACTATTTGGAAGGAAACCATTGGTGGATCAGTTCCATTGAAGAACAAGTCAAAGTTTGCAGCTCAAAGGGAAGGAAAGAAGAATGATGCATTGTCTCTCCAGACCATTCTTAGTGGACTCTCAATCCCTATCAAAGAGAACATGGGACAATGAACTTCTGCCAAGGATCTATGGCTAAATCTAGAGGAGACATATCAAATAAATAAGGAGAAAGAAGATGTTGAAGACCACTCCATCAAGATTATCAAAGGTAAAGAATCTCCAAAAACCATTGAATGCATTATTTCTAAATGTGATCTTGAAAACATTTCAAGTGAAGACAAAGAATCAAGTGATGATGTTAGCACAAATGAAGATCTTGAAGACATTTCAAAAAAGGGCAAAGAATCATGTGATAATGTTGGCAAAAAGGAAGAGCTTGAAGATACTTCAAATAAAGGTAAAGAATCTCCAAAGACTCTTGATTGCAATGATTCAAAATGTGATGATGTTGAATTTTTCTCAAGTGAAGAAGAAGATCTAGAAATAGTTTGTGTAAAGTTTGATAGTAGCTATCCCATGGAAAGAATAGAAGAAAATCTATTAGAACTTCAAAAGGAAATTGAAGAGGGTTTATATAGATATAGGAGTGATCATTATTATACACACTATAACTATCTTTCGGATAACACTAAGAAGTTTCTTAGGAGGAGTCAAAGGTACATCTTGAAGTTAAAGGAAATGCTCAAAGAGAGAAATAAGACTCGACTAGAAGAAAAGGAAGAAGAGATCACAAGACTAAATAATGAAAAAGAAGATATGAAGGTATATGATGAGATTAGAAATTTTTTTGAAACTATTGTCCATCTCAAGATCCAAATTGAAGAAGCCAAAAGGATAGAGGAACTATTGAAGGATCAAATAAATGAAAAGGAAGAGTCATGTCATAAGTTATAAGCTGAAGTTGTTGACCTTAGAAAGAAGGTAGAGAATTCAAATGAATTTTTGAATAGCTCAAGAATCTTGGATGATATATTGGAAAGTCAAAGATCACCATGTGATAAATCAGGTCTTGGATACAAAGAAGAAGATACACATGCTGAAGCAAGCACCTCAAAGAAGCATGGGGTAAGTCCATCAAAGAAGGAAGACAATGTTGCAAAGCAACCATCTACACAAGGCAAAGAAAATTTCAAAAGAACAAAGCAAGGAAGACATCAAGAAGCTATTCCTGGGACACCAAAGCAAAAGTATGCAAGTATTTTTCATGGGCATTGTTATTCTTGTAATGAATATGGTCACAAAGATTTTGAATGTAGATCTTATGAAAGGAGATATAATGGAAGATTCTATAACACCATAAGGTGTTGGAGATGTGATCAAGTAGGACATATTGATGCCCACTGTAACACCATGAGATGCTACAACTGTAGTGGATTTGGCCATAAATTCCATGAATGTTGGAACACAAGAAAAAAGTCCATGATGAGAACTTCAAATAGAATGGCTAGAAGAAGGAATGAAGTAAGGAAGGGAGACATCTTTGAAAAGATGGATACTCAGAGCTCAATTTCTTAGGAGCAGGGACATCTACAGAAGTGGGTGAAGAAGACAGAACAGCCAGAACAGAATGAAAGACTGAAGGGAAGTTCAAAAGTGTCATTTACTAAGGCATACGCGGGTTACAGTGGTGATAGGCATGTACATATGCATGTTGAACTTGAATAGGTCATATAAATACGTGAGATGTTGTGCAGAAGGCCATGTATATGTGGTGAAGACTAAAGAAAAGGGTTATGCACAAGGATTGCAGTTTGATGTGATGGTATAACTCTATGATGCAGGGTCTGACATGGTTTATTCCAGGTTCTGATACTTCTTGCTACAGGTTTTAATGATTCTATATTAGATTATGTAAGGTGATGATGTAAAATAAAATCTTGGGTGCATGGCACTTAACCATGAGTATGTATTGATGCATTTTCTGTTGAAGAACAATGTTGGTTATGACAGTGAAGTTATGACACCTTGGTTATGTGATATATCTTGATGATGTATTGGAAGATTACTTGTTGGAAAGCTTGATGCATGCATTTAACATATGGATGGGCTACACATTGGGACATGTGGTTGGTAAAATTGATCATGTTGTACATCATTGATGATCTATAGTTAATGCATGATTAGAACATTTCTAGTTTATTGGTAGAGGCACCTACTAGCAGTTTGATTGACATGGAGGATTTGGCATACATATATGAGGATTCATCATGTTGTGGTATTGGTGCATGGTTGAGGAACTTGCTCGATACATGTTGATATACATGTTTGGTACACTCATAGATGTCATATGTTTGATGATGGTACACCATTGGTATTACTTGATTAGCACAACAAATTGGTATTTGTTTGAGATACATGGTTATGGCACTTGGTTCATGGTGGAGACATATCATGAGTGATATGACACATTGTTTGGCATAGTGGTATATGCACATGGTTGGAATATTGGTAGATGCACATGGTTGGCATATTGGTAGATGCACATGTTGGAATATGGTGGATACATTCCATGGATGATACCTTTTGGCACATTGTTGATGCACATGGGTGTTGTGCATGATGAAGCACACATTTTGCTATAGGATGTACTTGGTTGATATTTTACTCATGATTCTCTATTTCATTATTGACATATCTTTCATGATGTTTGGTATGGCATGAGTTTGATGCATGAACAGGTCCAAGGATCATTATATGGTATCTCATTGTTCATATTGCAGAGAAGATAGGGGGAGCCATTCTTCTTCCCATGATTCTAGGAGGAAATATTTATCAGATGCATACCTAGAAACGAGCCCTATATTTCAAGAAAGAGCACATAAGCATAATTCCAGGGGAAGCAATGGTCACAGGGGGAGTATGTTTGATGTATCTTCATCATTACATCAGATTGATATCCCTTTCTCAAAAAGGGGAGAGATTATTCAGAGGAAGATCAAAGGCACTCAGACAGGGGGAGCAACCCCAAGGAAAGTTCAAGTAGGGGGAGCAGCCCCAAGAGGAGAATGACCCTTTTCCATTGATGTCAAAGGGGGAGAGATAGTCACATTGATGTGATTGATGATTATTGATTGGGAGGATAGTCACCTTTGGGAGAAATAGTCACATTGACTATTGATGTAGAGCATGACTTATCTACATGTTGACATAAATAATTTGTAATTAGTGTTGACATCAGTGTTGGTATTGCCATCAATGCCAAAGGGGGAGATTGTTGGATCATGTTGTCAATGATGCCAATGGTTTGATTGATTGATGTCATTAATTGATGTCAAGTGATTGATTGATGCCAATAGTTTGATTGATTGATGTCAAGTAATTGATATGATGAAGATGGATCAATGAGTTGTCATTCATATTCTGAATATGGATCAATGAGTTGTCATTAATAAATGATGCATAGTTGATGTATATGATGCATTGGTGGATTGATGCAAAGATGAATCATTATAGTCTTATCATGGTTGATAAGGCATATGAAGATGGATCAATGAGTTGTCATTGATACATGATGCATAGTTGATGTATATGATGCAGTGGTGGATTTATGCAAAGATGAATCATTATAGTCTTATCATGGTTGATAAGGTGCAAAAATGGATGAACTCCAAAGTGGTCCCCTTATGGTGAAAGCCCTCACGGGAACATGCTTTGTGGATTGAGTTATCCTAGAATAATGATTGGAGGACCCATGCTTGTATGTGGAATAATGAGATGAATATTAATGAAGTTGTTGGTGAATCTATCCTAGAATGATAGTGATTTTCATTCCATTTCCGGTGGTATGTGGAATGTCACATAACTCCTCACGGTTTGAGAGTTATGAACTTACGAAGTTGGAGGACCCCAATATGAAGGCTTGAAGCCCCAAAATAGTCAAAGAAGTCAAAGTTCTTGAAAAGAAGAAAATCATTATTTAATGACAAAGTAAAGTGACAAAGTCAAGAAAGATTATTTAAATGATAAATTAAAGTGACAAAATCAAAGAAGATTACTTAAATGATAAAATGAGGTGACAAAGTCAAGGAGGAATATTTAAATGGAGAACTTTCTATTTATAGAAAGTGGTTAACCCTAAAATGAGGAAATAACCTAGATTTGGGTTAAGTGACATAAAACGGGTTAAGTGACCTAAAAGATGAAGAGTATAAATAAGAAGCTAGGGTCTCCTATGAATGTACATCTTTGGAGTATCTATGGAGAGCTTCTTGTGAGAGTACATTTTGGGAGTATCTCTTGTGTATCTTTTATGTGTATCTCTTGAGCATGATTGAAGATATATTATGAGAGAGAGAGTGTGTGAGGAGGATCTCATGGATGCATCAAGTTTCGACAATGTCTGATATCTTGATGGGAAAAGTCTCGGAGCTTCAGAAACCCTAGTTTTTGAGGTATATGCAGGTTGTAATGGGCCAGGATGTGTACATACGCAGTTTGTATGATGACAGGGCGCATACAGTGGATAAAATCATAGAGATTTGTGTTTGAGTTGATGAAAAATTGTTGAAGACTGAAGCAGGTTCCAGATCTGCATTCTATGGGCTCAGATCTGTCATTGAGACATTGGTATGGTTACATTATTGTCTTGATGGATAGTATTGCTTGTTTTATTGTGAATGCTTAGGGAGTTCTTGGTATGGCTATTGTGATGTGGTTTATGTTGGTTGATGGAGTGAGTAGTGATCTTGTGATTAAGTTGTGATATGATTTCTATGGTATATTAGTTGTTTATACATGATTGAGTTAGCATTCATATTGATTGGTTGTGGAGCATGAGTAAGCTATTGGAGAGCTTGGATGTGTTGTGACTGGCTGTAAGTCAGTTTAGACAGTGGAAGATAGAAGAGAATGTGTTTATAGGTTGCAAAGGATCTAAGTATGTGATGAAAAAGTTAAACCCTAATAGCTCAGAAGGTATACACAGGTTGTTGTATACATTGGCCGCATACATACGCGGGCTATAGTGAGCTAGAGAGCGTACACACACGAGTTGCACTACAAACAGGTCGTGTACCTATGACAGATTGGTATCTATTGAGGATTGTTGCCTCATCTTAGTTGGTGTTGAGGGTGTAAGTTAAGTCTTGCATATAGAGTTGGTGCTCTTGTAGAGTTGTACTCTATTTAGTTGTTGCTGATAAACCACAAGGATTGAAGTTCGTAATAAAAAAAAAATTGTACATACATCTTGTGTTCTTAGTGTTCTTTATGGAGATGATTGGTTGATGATATATTGCTAGTACGCCACTGCATCATTAGATGTTCATATGATGTATGTGGCCATGATGCTATGTAGACTTTTCGAGAGAGAAAACTCTTCCCACTTCCTGTTATCATGGGTACCGATCATGCATGAAGTCGCAAAGGTTTTTTCTTTCAATTGGGCCAAGATGTTATCAAACAGTTTGGCCAAGGAAATCACCGAATATCAGACATTGAAAGCCAAAGGACAACCTGCCTCATTTTACATGTCGGCATACCTTATGGAAGTCATTTGTTTTATGACGCCTTTTCATTTGATGGGATGGAGCTGGACTCCAACCAACGCCGAACCAATACCTTGTTATCATTCGAAGCTATGAGAGGATAATTGAAGGACTTCTTCTATGAAATATGCAACATTGTGTTGGTGCCGATGCATATAGCTATATATGGGTGCCCACCTCCTAGGATTTCTGACAAAATAGTGACCAACCTGGGGAAGATAGTTGATTGGTACATTGAAGAACAATTCTCTTATATTAGGGTTTTGGGTTGTTCGGTTCCTTCGCACGCTTTACCCAAGTTTCTAACAGATCAATTGGTGTACAGAGAGGTAGTGCATCAAACTGTGTTGGGTGGAATTAGTAAGAAACTGAAGGAAGTGCAGAAAAAGGTATGGCCCACCTTTCCCTTGCAGATTGATATGTTTTCGTTGTTATATTTCAGCCACTCAAGAGTAGAGGCCGCATCCCTGGAAGAAATCAAGCTTGTCAATATTGAATTTAAGAAACACGATCCTCAGAAGATCATGGGAAATCACATGGCCCTTTACAATTTGAAAAAATATGAGCATGAGGATTCTTCTCAGGATGAGATCTTTCGAGGAGAAATATCCTATCAGGAAGTTTTGAGATGGGTCAAAACTCTGGCTTCAAACAAATTGGTCGAATTCTATAATTTCCAAAGGCATCGAAGAAATAGCCTTCCTAACGTCTTGCAGGGAGAAACCCCAACACCTACAGCTACATAGAAAATTGAGGCCCATAGTTTAGAAACAGGGAGCTCTTGTGACACATTATTTTCATCACCCTTATGACCGTTAATGATGCAAACCTATCTGTTTCCTTCAGAGGGGTTAGTCGCCTAAATTCCTAAAGAAAGAAGGGAGAAGAACTTTTTGTGAGAGAAGAAGTTTCATTTCCCTTTGTAAAAAAATTTATTAAGGAAGTTTTCGTAGGTTTCACTATACACAAGGTGCGGCGATGCCTGATTTTTGCACTCTGCTCTAAAGCTAGATTGCGGAGTTTCCATAGGCTACACAATAGCTAGGGTGCGGAAATTCTTGTATGTGAGAAAAATGAGTGTCTTCTCGATGCTTGTAGAAAGAGAAGCTTCTATGGTGAGGTGGCCTCCGAACGGTTTGGATCTTACTCACTTTCATGATTTAGTGGGATCATCCTAACCTCTTCATCTTACCCTCTTCATCTTATAAAAGGAGAGGAGCTCTCATGGAGAAAGTTAGAATGGTTTGTTATTGAGTTTTGTAGCTTGGAGTTTTTGGAGCTTGTATGTTGGATTTGAACTTTTCTTTTTCAAGATAGATTGTGAGTATCTATCATTTCTACAGTCTCAGAATCCATGGAGCAGAAGTGTGTGGGAAGAAAGGAAATTTTGGAAGGAAACTAGCAACATCAAGGCATCTAGTTGTATCTTTCTTCCAGAGTATATAATACAGTGGCATGTTTGTTTCTCATAAAATCATTCTCATTTTATTACATGACTCCTTGATCACATGTATAAGTTTTCATTGAATATACTATTGTTTCTTTCACTTTGGTTGGTTTGTGTCATTACAGATATAATATCACAAGAGCACCGGAGTGGAGCAAGGACAACAAAGATATAAGGAAGTGATATTCAAAGGTATGCCACTTATCTCTTATTTGATAGTAAATTCAATGACTAAAGATTAGGGAAAGAGCCATGTCCTATCTTGTTTTTTTCTAGATCCAAGTGGATATAGGGGGGTTGATTTGTGTCCACACTTAACAATTATCCTGATAAAAAAATTGGTGACTCCACTGGGGGACGGATTGTTTTCCTAGTTTGTCTTGATTTCTTGCTTTGATTGCCTGGGTTTTGTCTCTTAGTCTATGGGGTATCCATCCAGACTCTCTGGATCTAAAAGTTCATTTAGACTCCTCACCCTTTTTTCCAATTTTCCTTTGTTTATAGGCATTTCTGCACTGTATCCCATATGCAGCCTGCAGAAACCTTAGATCGTCGCACCTTGACTATTTAGACCAGTGCATAATTTCTGCATCCTTCCCATATCTATCTTGTGGAAACGTCAAATCGCCGCACTTTAACCTACTATTGGGTTGTGACGTCTCCTGTAGAGATTTTTGGATTAGGTCTTTTTGTCTTTTGATACCCAATTTTTCTTTGATCACCTGGGATGAACTTTTGGAACCTGTATTTGACTGTTTACAGTCTGCTTGATAGTTTTTTAGCTGTTTTTAGCCATCTTTGCTTTGTTTTCTTTTGAAAGATTTGGTCTCTTTCTTTGAGTGTCTTTAAGTTATAAAGCATTGTTTTTCTTTAGAATTGTTTAGTGAAAGAATACTTCTTTTTCTGAATAAATCGTGTTAAAAGAGAAACTTAGTTTGGGTTGTTTTTGTTTTGAAGTGATTTGCTATTGATTTTAGTGTCTATTTGAAACAAAAAAAATTAATTTCTTGATTTATATTAGATTGGGGGCATCCTTGCATTTGAAGTAGCGAAATTGCATGATTCTTGGCATTTTTTTGTCTTAAATTCTGAATTTTTTTTGGGGGGGGCATGAATCATGTATTGGTGTACAGTCTCTTTGTCTCATTTCTTGAAGAGATTGATATTGATGAGTTTAATAAAATTTTGGGACATTATGCATATGGGAATGATAAACATTTTCTCCTTCTTGTAATATAGCTTTCATCGAAATGAAAAGATTGCATCTTCATCTGTTTGCATAACTTTTGAGTCTTCAAAACACCATATTGTCCATGCCATCTTCCTTTTGAGTAACAACAAACTTAAAAATAAAATTCTTTTAAAAATTAATTAGACATTTTTATACTTTCTGGTAGCAAACCTACATTAGATTAGTTGTAGGGCTTTGGAATAAGTGTGAAAGATAACTTTCCAAAGCTGCAAACAAGCATAGAATCTTGAGTTAAGGAGCAGTAAAATCCACTTATTGCATTTTGTCCTGGGAAGCCCTTCTCACACAAGGGTCAAACCTTAGGTCTCATTAATACTTGCAAAGTTACTCACCCTGCTTTGTTGGTCTTGGTGTAGAGATTGCGCATATTATGGGGGTCGCTTGAAGGTATACAAACAATGATGAGTGGAAGCCTTTTGAGTTGATTTCAGGCTAGATACCCTACCTTTGCACATGGATCAAACTATCAACTATTTCCCCATGAATTATTGTAGCAATTGGTAACCATAGTGGCCTACCTCTTTAGGGTCTTTACATGAGGTGACTTTCACGGTACCTAGAATCGATGTTGGCCAAACTCACTTGGGCTCCTTGGAGGGTATACCACAATTATGTGTGGAAGCTTGCACCAAGGTGTAAGTCCATTAAGCAGGTTGTTAACGTAACTTTTCCACCTGCTCTATCTCAAACCCTTCATACATTGTTCCCACGACGTTGGATTTCATCACTAGCTAATGTGTTCATTATAAGAAGGTTTTGTTTGCTTGTTTGCCTCCTATATTTTTAGCATGTGTTGTTTGTTTTCCCTAGTAGACTCTAGGTTGGATATTTATTTAATGGCTTCAGTTCCCGGAATGACCAATGAGGGAACCCCTTTTCTAGGGGAACCTTTAGTTTTTCCTCCTTACGGAAACATTGGTCCTCCTCGCATCACTACTTTGATCCTTCCAGGTCTCACAATTAGATTACCGGTATGGTTGTTTTCCACTCAGGTAGTCTCGAATGCAGTTAGTGCTTCATTTGTAAGAACTTACCCCCAAGAATATCAACCTCATGTTGATCCTTCACCTTCTTCACCAGTAAGATATTCTTCGCCTTCTTCACTTGCAAGGTTTTCTTCCATTTCATCTTCTTTGTCGAATGAAAGATCTAAATCTAGGAACTCGGTGGATAAGAAGAAGAAGAAAAGGAATATTAAGAAGAAAAACAATAAGAAAGGATCTACACCTCCAACCACTGCTAAACATGTTGGAAAACAACCAGTTACTGATAATCGTGTTGGGAGTGTTGATGATGCCAAGATCACCCAAACAACCCATAAGCCCAAGTACCCTTGTAGTATTTGTAAGGGTAGCCATCTTCTTAAGGATTTCCCTGGTCTATCCAAGGTTATAGAAGCATGTTCTACACACCCTCGCCAACCCATGTCACCAGCCTCTGAACAACAGGTTGATGACCTCTCATCAACTAGTCGCGAGAAATTTGGGAAAAAGAAAAGTAGAGTCAAGTTCCCCTATATGTTATGCAAAGGGAGTCATCTAGCTCACCTTTTCCCTCATATGGACGAAGCATTGAAATTACTCGAAGAAATGACTATTTCAAAACCTCAACTTCCAGCTGCTTAAGGCAAGCTTACTCTTGACCCACCTATAGTTGATGGAATGATCAATCTGGTCCCTTCATCGGTTAGTCTAGAAAATCATGTAGTCAATATGACCACGTCCTTAGTTGAACCAATTGACAAAGTGGTTGATCCGATCCCATCCTCGGTCAATCCCACTCTCCCTCCAGAGAGTGAAACCCAAGCGGTCGATCTATTTCCACCTGTCGACCCCATTTTCCCCTTGGAGAATGAAACCCAAGTGGTCGATATGATCTCGTCATTGGTCAGTCCTACTCTCCCACTCAAGAGTAAACACGATACTGCCAACGTTTTTCTTGTTGATACAGACTCTACCATGTTGAGGGGTATTCCTCCTTCTCCCGTTGAACCCCGTGCAAGTAATGAGGCCATCCTTTTTGATTGGGGTGTTCTAACTGGACCTCGTCTTCCCTCTCACATTCCTTTCCATATTACAGTACAATTTTGTGGTCCGGACGTTCCTCAGACATTGATAGATGATGGTGCGTCCGTTAGTATTTTTTCCTCTATTGCTTGGCAGGCTTTGGGTTTTCCTCAACTTGCGTCAATTACGCAGAATCTGTTAGCTTTTAACAGATGAACCAGTCAACCTTTAGGGACCCTTCCTCAGTTTCCTGTAACTTTGGGAGGGAAAATTGTCTTTATTTACGTCATGGTAGTCCAAGACCCCTTGGATTTCTCTTTACTCCTTGGGCGAGATTATGTCTATACCATGAAATCTATTGTGTCCACTCTTTTTCGTGTGATATCTCTCCCTCACAATGGAAGAATTGTGACTATTGATCAAATTTCATTCATCGGTCCTGACTGGATGACCTCCTTAAATGGTTCTTGTCTGCAGATGGTATCGCCCCCGCCACATGTTAATTATGTGGCATTGTCTCCCATGACTTCAGCTTCTGATGATTCAGATCTAGTAGTTGACATCGTGATCTCTTCGATTGGGTTTTTTGAGCCTAATCTCTTTACCCCTATCGCGGCCCTTGACATGTGTTCTTTCCAGGGTGTTGTGTCATTCAAATGAATATCTCTTGGAAGCCATGGCCACATTTTTTCCCTTGACATGGTGTTCTTCCAGAGAATTTTCCTCTTGGAAGCCATGATCAAGAAGAGTCTCTTGAGCATGGTTTTATGATTTCAAGCTCATTAAAAAATGAAACCTTCCTTGAGCATGGTTTTCTGATTTCAAGCTCATTAAACAATGAAACCATCTATGAGGATAGTTTTTGCGTCTCTGTAGCAACCTCGTTAAAAAATGAAATAGAGATTATGAGTATAGTTCATGTTTCTGTGTCAAGCTCGTTAAAAAATGAAACAGTGGTTGGAGGTTATACCTCGAGTCACAAGCATAGTTCTTCTCATGTGTCAAGCTCATTAAAAAATGAAATAACTTCCCCCTCTCTGTTTGGGTCAAGTCCTATGTATAGTATTTGAAGATTCATCTCATATGCTTGTGTTGTTAGATGAAACGAAGCTTGGGGGGCAATGCTTTGAGCCTCTGGACTTCATGTTGAAGTTAAGCCGCTAGTTTCTTATGTTGGGGGCTAAGTACCAACCATCCCCATGTTATGCATTGGGAAGTCCAAGCATAGTTTTATATGGTTAAAGCTTGTGTAAAAATGAAACCACCTACCTCAAGCATAGTTTCCTCTAGTTCAATCTTGTGTAAAAATGAAACCAGTTTCAAGCATAGTTTTGGCTAGTTTTAAGCTTGTGTAAAAATAAAATCTATCCCAAGCATGTTTTTGTTTTGTTTTAAATCTTGTGTAAAAATGAAAACAATCCCGAGCTTAGTCTTTGTTCTTTCTCATGCTCATAAATACCTGAGAATTTAAATGAGTAAACGTTTATCACTTTTTCAGACTCGTAAAGGTTATACGAAAAAGGAACCCCCTGGAGTTCCCTTTAAATCTCTTTTCAAACTCTCTAAACATGAAACTATTGCCGAGCAATGTTGTTCTTTTCATGCTCGTTAAAGTATTAGAAAGCACGTCTGTTGAGCGATAGTTTATATCTTTTTCGGTCTCATCAGAATAACTTACGAAAAAATACCTTGTGGAGTTTTCTTTAAGTGTTTTTCAGACTCTCTAAACATGAAAAACCTATGATTTTTCTTTCTTTGGACTCGTAAAATAAACATCGAAAGACCCATATGGGACATAACCACTTCTTCTTAGGGTTAATTAAACATACTCCGAGGGACTCGTTCGAAGGATCAGATTATATTTCAAGAAAATGTTATCCTCCTCAAGCTTGAGTAAAAATAAAGAGGTACTTGCCAGAAATGGTGGGGGAAAATTGGGAAAGAAGTGTCTCTAAACTTGTATTCTATGGAATAGTCGCTTTTGAACATGACACCCTTTCACTCGCTTTGTGTCTAGGTTGGAAATTACACTTGTCTCTTGATCATACTCCTTTATAAGATTACAAATTGGTTTTTGATCCCTGTTGTTGAGTCGGTGTTTCCAAGACAGTTGTGTCGTCAATATGTTCAAAGAGAATTTCAACTCGGAAATCCTTCTATTGCGTCGACCATTTCTGCAGTCCTTAAGCCTTCTACTGCATCGACCATCCCTGAGTTAGTCCTGAGTCACTGGTTACTCTTATCTACTTCAAATCTTGTTACCTGTTTCCTGTCATTGATGGGGGATATGTTAAGGCCCTCCTGTGATGAGTCTTTTCCTATCGACTTCAACTCATCATCCAGGAATTAGACTTAGAAACTAATTGGTACCTTGGAACTCAGATGCATCAATGGCAGGTTTCCTCGCTTTCGACAGTTGGTTTTCATTATTGACCCCTGATCGGGAGATTCCACCAAGTGTTCGACTTCAGTTCATTAATTCTCACCCATTGGATTGTACTAGTGTACCTTGGGAGTCATTGACATTAATGGTGTTTTCCCTCACACTTTTTAATGATATCCATTAATGATCGGTAATCAATTGGTTTCTACCGTGTTCGACTTCATCACATGTGTTTGCATGGTTAGATTCATAAAAATAGAGTGGTGGAGATGAAGACCCTGGATCTTTTGTAATAGATTCAGGTTGCATTGGAGTATATTCAGTGTACTGTTACATAGATCCACATTGTATGTCTCGTGGATATGTTCAAATTGGAGTCTTTAACACATATATCCATGGTGTATTTTTGGTGGCTATGTTCAGATTTGAGTCATATTGGCATGGATCCATAGTGTATGTTTGGTGGCCATGACCTGTCTTACTTGACATGGATCTTCCCATGTCGGCATTTATGATTTGAGTCATTTGTATTCTGAGTATGGTAATGCCTACCTCAGTGATGATATATTATTTTACTGTATTTCCTTATTTGTTGGCAAGTTTCTGACCAACGTGTTCCTTGTTCCCTACACACACTCAAAAAATTATTTCAGCTGTCACTCTATTCTAACTTCATATGTTTCCTTCAGAGGGGTCAGTAGCCTAATTTCATGAAGAAATAAGGGAGAAGAACTTTTCCTAAGAGAAGAAGTTGCACTTCCCTTAGTAAAAAATCCTATTAAGTTTCTGTAGGTTGCACTATACACAAGGTGCGATGATGCCTGATTTCCACACTCTTCTCTAAAGCTAGATTGTGGAGTTTCCACAGGCTACATTATAGCTAGGGTGTGAAAACTCTTGTATGTGGTAAAAATGAGTGTCTTCTCGATGCTTCTAGAAGGAGAAGCTTCTATAGTGATGTGGCCTGCGAATGGTTTGGATCTTACTCACTTTCATGATTTAGTGGGATCATCCTAACCTCCTCATCTTATCCTCTTCATCTTATAAAAGGAGATGAGTTGTCATGGAGAAAGTTAGATTGGCTTGTTATTGAGTTTTGTAGCTTGGAGTTTTTGGAGCTTGTATGTTGGCTTTGAACTTTGCTTTATCAAGATAGATTGTGAGTAGCTACCAGATCTACAGTCTCAGAATCTGTGGAGCAGAAGTGTGTGGGAAGAAAGGAACTTTTGGAAGGAACCTGACAACATCAAGGCATCTGGTTGTATCTTTCTTCCACATTATATAATACACCATCATGTTTCTTTCTCATAAAATCATTCTCATTTTATTACTTGACTCCTTGATCACATGTATAAGTTTTCATTGAATATACTATTGTTTCTTTGACTTTGGTTGGTTTGTGTTATTACAAATCTAATATCACAAGAGCATCGGAGTGGAGTAGGGACAACAAAGATATAAGGAAGTGATATTCAAAGGTATGTCACTTATCTCTTCTTTGATAGTAAATTCGATGACTAAAGCTTAGGAAAAGCGCCATGTCCTGTCTTGTTTTGTTCTAGATCCATGTGGATCTAGGGGGATTGATTTGTGTCTGCACTTAACAATTAGCCCAATAACAGATCCAGTGGATAGGATGCTCATGAAAATTTGGAGAAAATTGAGGTTTTGACTTAGAAGGAGGAAACCACATTGACAAATCCACCAAGTGATCAAGCTAAAGCTCAGGCTAAGGCCTTGATAAAAAAGGGAGAAGAAAATCCATCGTCCATACTAGGAAAACTAGCTACTGACACAATCGAGAAATAGCCATCCACCAATATAGGCAGCCCTATCCAATCTGTCACACCTTTACAGTTCAGTAGAGAGAACCCAAGTGCTAAAGTAGTATTCATAGAATATCTTACACCTATTTTGGTAGAAGATATGCCTCCTTTTGATTTATTCTTTAGCAAGAAGAGGAGAGTTGTGGTAAAAAGAGAAACACACCAAAAGAAGGGTGCAACTTTCAAGAGACACAAGGTGCTATTGGATGGACAGTCCTTAGAAGAGGTAGACTTCGCTATGGACGTGGCAGGCTCATTAGGAGCTCTTTCTACAACAAACCAATTTTTAGTTGGGAACATAAAGGAAAAATTCAAGCAGAAAGATCTGATGGTGATCCAATTAAAAAACCAAGTAAATACTGTGGAACAGAATATCAGGAGTGAGATGAATAATGGTTCTAAGCAGATTAGAGCCTATGATAGACAGGAAATTCAACAACTCAAATTCAGTCTTGACGAAATGCATAAGAACGCACAGACAAGTAGAGAATGGGCCATTTAGTAGGGAGAGTTGGTAAAACAACTACAGAAAAAAATGAACTTGACTGAGAACACAGCTACAGATATGGCAGTTTTCCAAGCCCAAGCATTGGAGGTGCATGAAAAGATGGAATCAGCATAGCAAAGCCTTTTTACTAAGGTAGAAGTTGTCCAAAACCATTTTCGGGTGGTAGAACAATCCTTAAATAACATCTTCTTAAAGGAGAGAGAGGCCATTGTTGCTTGAGCTACTTTCCAGGAGGTAGTGGTGTTATCAACAAGAGAGGAAGTAGCCATGGTCTCTAGATTGTCTCTTTCAGAGAAAACTAGAGGTGATATAATACTGAAAACCTAGGAGGCTGACATAGTTGAAAGTAAAAGATTGGCTAAGGAAGTGAAGAAAGCTTGTGAAGAAGCATTCTATTCACTAGACAAAGAGTCACTGGACCTCGAAAAAGATAATAGCTATGAATTCTTGGGGTAAGTTGATATAACAAAAAATCAACTTAAATTCAAAACAAGCATGGAAGAGGATCGGGCTGAAATCTTGCAATTGAAACAGATTGATATTACTCAGATAAATACGTGGATAGTTAAGTGTAGTCTACATCTATAGTCTGTATCTTCAGAAGATAGGAGAATAGAATATAGGTTGTCTCACTTAGAAAATAATTTATATACTTTTGAGGCAAATGATTCAACAGAGCCTTCTAGATTGGTGGTGCAGTTAGTAGGCAAGTGTGTTAAATGTGTCGAGCAAGGAAAGGCCAACACCTCTAGGAACCAATGAGATAACATGTGCACACCATTTGTACAGGTCATGATTAAGAGGCCAGTTGTTTCTGAGCTGGAAGATGGGAAGAAGAAATGTCTCTGCCAGCAGGCGAAGAGACAGAGAAGATGCGCATGAAACTCTTTAAATTTCATATATTGTAATATTTACTATTTTTTGAAATTATGAGAATTCCAACCGCTTAGGGTTGATAACCTTTTGTATAAATGAATATTTCGAAGACTGAACATGGGTTGCTTCTTGTCGTATTGTAACTAAGAAAACTCAGCCTTTGTGAGTATTAATACAAGTACATACATGGATTCCAAATGTTGTGCAGTTTCAATTATGTGCTCTTCTTGTATTCCATATTTCTAGTTTTCTTTATGTTACTCCTTGATAAGTGAGTGGTTGCAATTTAGTACAACATCTGTTGTAATCACATTTTATCAGTTATTTGATAAGCGAGCAATATTTCCTCTGTATTTTATATTAGTAAATACAAGACCTACAAGCTACTTGGATCACTATATATTATGTCCTTTCAGGGGTTCATTCTATATTTTCTTCTACTATAAACAAGGTAATATTCATCTTTCATTGATGCCTCATTTTGTTTAACAGTTTTGTAATTTTCTCCCTCATCACTCGATTATATTACTTGACTCAGATGACGAAACACGACCTCTATTTTGTTCAACTATTAATTTCATTTGAGGATTTAATTCTTATATAACTAACGGAAGAAAAAGCATCTTTTAAAAACATTCCTTAAATTCTTGATGCCTGACATTATTATTTGAGCCTTAAGTTTAATCTCAAGAACAACATCTTTTTGGGGCTGTTGCCGAGGACAGAGAAACAAAGTAATTTTTCCCTGGGAGAACGACATGGTAAGTTTCTCTCTTTAATAGTGAACAAAGACTGAATACAATACAAAGGCTAATTTTTATTTTTCACTTGGCGACTCCATCACTGATAAACTGGCATTCGATCGAAGGAATACAATAAAGAACCCAGATGATAAGCAGACTATGCCTGTATTCGACCCTAAAAAACTATTAAAACCAAGGGGATACCTCAAGTAGATTGTTGCATCCACAAGTAAGGTATACCAACCCAAACCCACACAATCTAATGCTAAGGTTCCACCTAAATGGTTAACTCTACAAGAAGGTTCTACCCAAATCCATTTTGGATAAACATCAACTGATAAACTTGAAGCTGAAATCATAAACCCCGAGTTGGTTTTACCCAAGATAAAAGTCGAGACCGATTTGATTGACCCCTTTACTAGTAAAGGTAAAATATCCCTCTTGATACCTTCTTTTATTGATATTTTGTCGGTCCCCGAAGTAAAGGTTCATGCTTCCCAAAGCTCTGAATATTATATCTTATACCCCGATTCAACTCCTATCGGTTCTCCCGTTTATATATCCTGTAAATCCGAAGAACCTAGTCCTCATTTCCCTTTTCCCCCCTTTTCATATTTTCTGTCTCTTGACGGTCAGTTTCCAGAACCTCTTTCACATCATCCTGAAATAACTGAAAGGTCACTACAAGTTTTTGAAAACCCTCTCTACAATCTCCAATTTTCATCGCCTAGATTATCAATGGCTTATGTCGGAGGTGTTGTCAGGGGTAGTGCTAGAGGTGGCGGAGGTGGAGGAGGAATTGGTGTTGGAGGGGGAGGAGGAGTTGGTCAACAACCACCCCCACCTCCTATAAATTTCTCCAAAGTAGTTGTCAGGTATGCTCCTTTAGTCCTCTCGGTTCCCCTTCACGATTTACCCAAAAATTATATGAAGAACTTGCCAAAATTCATGGGAGAGAAAGACTTAACTGCCACAGAGCACATTAATTTTTTCAATCAATTTGTTGATATGCTTGGCCTTGAGCATGAGGATTTTTATTAGAGGCTCCTAGTTCAAACTTTCGAAGGATAGGTGAGAACCTGGTTCCAAGGGCTATCGGTAGGTTCTATAAGAACATACGATGAGTTAGAAAATGCCTTCCTGAGACAATGGGACAAGAGGAATGTTGGCATAAGGGCAGACCTAGGGTTCAACGCTACAACAATGCACCAACAAAACCCTAACTACAAGCCCTGTCAAAAACATCTGCGAAGAAGATGAAGTCTCACCCGAGGCAGAGGCAGGGGTGGTTGCAGGACTCCCGTGTTTGCAACCTTAGTTGGGACACAGATATATGATTGTAATACTTAATAGAGAACTTAGAACTAATATTTCATCAATATTTAACCACTATCTACTTCGCAAATAAAACAGAGCATCACATCATTCATTCAGATCTGACGTATATCACACAAATCATAGCAACACAGCATGTACGTGGTTCACCCCCACCCTGGGGCTACGTCCACCAACTCTTCTCTTCTTTATTATCTTTGTCAAGATTCTTATAGGAACATAACATCAAAATCCTACTCCACAGAAGATAGGAGATCTGTACGCACTCCGCCAGATCCTCCTTCTTCGAGCTAGGGTACAACACCAAGCCTTCTTACAATAACTTGCATGTAGCTCTGCAAGTCTCCACACAGTATGCACTAAGCAAGTACTTAGCACTTAGCACACTTACAATCCTTTGATCACACAGATCAAATCTCTCGACTCTCCTCTCCTACATCTCCTAGATTCTATATATATATATATATATATATATTACAAAAGTGGGCCTAAGCATGGTTAAACACATGGGCTGACATTCCCATACCCATTACATTATCCCAAAAATCCCTAAAAAGGGGCCCGAGATCCCATGATATCCGCTTCATCTTGCACTCCTCCTTTGACAGCCTGTTGAAGTCCCAAAAATGGTCAATCATGATCAAGTATCCTCAAAACTTGGTCAAGGGCCAACAGGCCCCCAACACTCACCTGTGACTCATCTCGAGTCACTCTGGTATGGGTAGTTATTCTTCGAAAGCCTTGAGCTTGGATCAAGCTACTTTGACTTGTTGTTGTGTCGTGGTCTCATGTTTAAATAACTCTTGGATGACTTTGTCATTCACTGGTCCTTCTAGGCATTGTTTTGCTGCTGTGACAACCTGCTCCAGTTCTGCTCCTCGGCCTTCGATCTCTACAAACAATTGGTAAGAATTATCCTATTTGGGTTGAAGCCTCTGGTTTAGATCCATAACTCTACTCTGAATAATGTGGATCTACTGTTGGGTGGTGCGCTACTCTTGAGATCGCTTCATTCTTTCCACATCTAACAGGGGCTTCAACTGCGCCTGTATTGTCTCTGCATGTTTCTTCGCTTCTTGGAGCTATGCCTTCAGTGTCTTTAATTCTATATTCTTAGTGAGCTACTCATATGTCATGGAACTACGATCACTCAGCTACTTGCATTCCATGGAAAGTGTTTTTATTCTCTCTACTATGCTCCGGGTGGTTGCTTTTCTTTGACCCCTTACATCCTGAGGAGTTTCAGGCACTGTGCAGAGCTCTAAGTTTGTTATGCATTGTTGTATCTGTTGGATAGATTCTACAAGTTTCTCTACTTGATGCATGACTCATTCCTCTTCCTTTATTTCTAACACTGTCATAGAGCGAAGTGCTCTACTGACCACTTCTTTCACTTCGTGTTGCTTTGCGAGCAACTGTTCTTTTCCTTGTTGCATTTGTGCTTTTTCTTCATCGAACTTCACTTAGAGAGCAATATTTTCCTATTCTGCAGTGCTGCATTATTCTACTAGTATGCATTTCACTTGCTTCAAGGTCTGGGTGGCTTGTTCTATTTCTTCTTGTGCTCATCAAAGGTGATCTTCAACTATATCAACTAGTCGGTGGAGTTGGGCTGGGTCATCTCCCAACTCTGGTTCTCCCGATGGCAGGGGCGCAGTGGAGACTGCGCGACTGGACTGAAGGGCCTGTTGTACCCCTCAGAGTTCAATCTTAATTCTGTCATACATTGCCTCCTTCTTTGCATATTGCTTCTTTGCTATTTCCAGTGAAGCATCATTCAGAGCTGCTATGAGGAAGTCAAAATCATCAGCAGTAAGCACAGTCTTCATCTTGGTCATGGTGGCTTTCAATTTCTTCCGGGAAGAAGGTTTTAGGGGAGAATTCTTCCTCTTCTTCAGGGGATCGGTCTCATCTCTCAGTGGTGTTACATTGCCTCTCCTCTATTCAAATTCTTTTTCCTTTGTCTCTTCCACTTTGTCATCACCCCCTCAGTCAGGTGATATAGAAGTAGTCTTTCCTAAGTTGTTGCTCAAATATTAGACCTCTTCGGTTTTCTTTCTTTTTCTTGTTCCCAATGTGTTCTGTTCTTTATGAGTGTCCTTCGGGCTGTCAAGCTCAGGGTCAGACATTTCTGCAGGGTTGGCGGGGATAAGGAGGTCTACAGACAATTCCTTAGTGAGATCCTCAAGATCTTTCTTCGTGATTTTGTAATATGACTGGAGTTGCTCCCTATGTTCATCTGCTCGTGCTGTAATGTAGAGGAAGTGATGATTTGCACTAAACTTCATCAAGGTTCAAAATCTATGGAGGGTGTTTAGATTCATGCAAGGTTCAGCCTCAATGGCTCTCTTCAGCTGGAGGTAGTATGTATGAAAAAAAAACATTCGACTACCACTGTTTTTTCATACCAGTCGAGTACCAGACTGTAGAAAAATTCACAGCAAGTGGTTCAAATGGTTCGATGTCCGGGAAGGTCGCACCTTCTGGCATTTCCCAAGAAACGAAGGCGATGAGGATTAGGAGCAAGATAAAATGAAATTCATAGCCCTGATCCTGTGCTTCTTTGCAGTCTAGTTCCAACTGATTAACTAGGTGCTTCGCCCAGTTCATCTATAGGCCTTCCGCGCACTTCCCTGCGAAGTCAATGAAAAATCTTGTGACCTACATAGGTTGGTTCTTCCTTACTAGATTTCCAACTATCAGTTGACATGATAGGTGCACTATCAGGATTTACCCGCCAACTAGATGCAGGATGTATTTGGGAAGTATGGTCGAGATCAAATTCTCATTTTCTAGGTCATCTCTATGCTTGGTTCGTTTTTCTATGGATGGTCAAGATGGTCCGGCTCCATGAGCATTTGATGGAGAGGCTTGCACTCTTCTCATCGACGACGGTTGTATACTCACAGACATCAACATTACTTTTTTGGTCATGAGGTCGATGAAACTTGTACACTCGCAGACATCGACATTACTCTCTCATTCATGAGGTTGATGAGAACTTCTTCGACAGTTTTCTCTGCAACACTGAAGTCTTCCAACATACACACTCGTGAATGAATATCTCAGGATCGAAGGGTAACTAGTCACTAAAATGGGATGGATAGCAATGGTGTGGTGATCACTGTGTGAAATCAACTAGTCTGTGGGATCTAATAATCTCAACTAGCAAAAGTGTTCTCGGTGCATAGCATGACGAGATAAATAGGTAACTCGGCAAAGGGTCTCTTGCAACAGGTGAGAAGCCTTCATTAACTTTGTTCGGTCTGTTATGGCATGGTCTAATGGTCTAGTGGTGAACCATAAATGCCTTTCTATCTGTTCGGAGGGTCCGCCTAACGGTTATACTGTTCCCAATGGCTATATTTCTTTGCCATGGCAAAGTGCCATGTGACGTTGTTCTAATATCCCAACGAAGTTCCAATTTTGCAAGTTTTCCTTCTACAAAATTCCCTCTAGAACCTTCTTTGACTTTTCGATCTTAGCTCTTTTCTTACTTATCTTTCTAGCCTTCTTTCCAGTGAGCTTTGTCTCAGTATTCCTTTTTCTATTATGATTCTTATCTTCTTTTGGCATAGTTACTTCGCGTTATTGATATTATTCCCTAAGATTCAAGGATAATACTTCTTATTTATCTGGAACATGTACTTCGGTCTTCTGTGGCTCCTCTAGTGTTCTTGAAACTTCGATTTCTAAGTCTCTGGCTTTAAATAGCTTCCTTTGGTTCTTTTGTTCTTCGATCAAGTGTGCAATCCTCTTAGTCATGAAATATTTTAATTATTTCTTCTTCTACTCTAAGACTTCTTCTTCCTTCCTTCTGGCCTGATCTCCTTCAATCCAAGGCTTTCCTAGTAACATAGCAAATGGAGTGTTATTCTCAATAAATTTAACAACTTCAAACTCTTCCTCTGTCGAAGTTCCATTGGCATTCATAGATATTTGGGCTAGCTTTCCACATAGGTTTATCATCTTTCCTATGAATAGTCCTATGCCTCCAAATGAAGGGATCATAACAGGCTTTCTCAAAGTTTCCCAAGTTCTTTTTTTCATAATATTCACCTGGGTTTCCTCATCTATAACACAGTCAATGTCAAAGTCTCCTATTCTTGCTTCTACGTGTGCTTTTTCTTTGAAGATCTTTGATAATCTGACATGTCAGTGGTCATTCAAGGTTTCTTTCATCTATAGCAATACTTTCTGAGACTCTTTCTGGGATTTTGCCATAATATTAGCTGTTGGTTCTATCTTAGGGTTTTCTTGTTCCATATTCATCCTTTAAATCTTAGCAATTATTATAGGGCAATCTAATACTTCATGGTCTATATCTTTACAACAAAGACAACTGGATTCTCTTCCAGGGCATTCCTTAGCGAGATGTCTCGATCTTCTGCAACTATAACATAGGGTTAATCCTCTCTTTCTTTTAAATGATCCCCAGTCCTTCCTGTACCGCACATTAGGATCATAGTAACTGACCTGCAAAAAATTCTTTCTAGGATCCTGCATCCACTTGTTAGTCCATACATTCTTTCTATGCATAGGTATAACATATCTTTCACTATTCTTATTAGATCTACTCATATCAAGTCTTCTTTCATCTATCACTACCCTAGTTTTCAAGCTAGGACAAAATCTATCAAACATACCTAAATCCATACTGTTGAAACAAAAAATTCCACGTATCTTACTTCTACAGAGCACAAAGCTTTCAGACCTAGAAATTTTTACTATTCTTACCTTTATCAAAGCACAGAGCTTTTAGATATTACCTCTTTTCTTCAGATCTAACCTCTTTTATTCAGATCTGACCTCTTTGGTCTCACTTTCATCTTTATTAGGGCACAAAGTTCCCAAATCTTACCTCTCTTCTTTGGATATGACCTTCCTCTTGGAACAGAGCATCACAGGTCAAGTAGAATGCTGCGCCTAAGGACAACAGATCTACACATAGAGCTTTCACAGTTTCAGGTCGAATCTTTGCACAAAGATTCTTCTTCCTCAGTTCCCAGCAATTACAGTTTCAGGTCCCGGCAATGGAACCATTTGTTGGCATAAGGGCAGACCTAGGGTTCAATGCTACAGTGCACCAACAAAACCCTAACTATAGACCCTTTTGAAAACACCTGTGAAGTATATAAAGTCTCCCCTGAGGTAGAGGTAGGGGTGGTTGTAGGACTCTAGTGTCTGCAACCTTACCTGGGACACAGATCTATGATTGTAGTATTTAATAGAGCATGTAGCACCGACTTTTCATCAATATTTGATCGATATCTACTCCATGAAAAAAACAGAGCATCGCAACATTTATTTATATCTAATGTATCTAATCACTTAGCATAAAGATATAGATTAGATCTAGCAGATTCAAGCACTAAGCACATTCAGATAGGTCAGATATATACATCAATAAGCACAAAACATCAACATATTTATCTATCTATATCAAATCACTTAGAAAGTGACGCATAAACACATCAATACACCACACAAAGCATAGCAACACAACATGCGCGTGGTTCACCCCCACCCTGGGGCTATGTCCACCAACTCTTCTCTTCTTTATTATCTTCAGTCAAGATTCTTACAGGCACATAGCATCAAAATCCTACTTTGCATAAGACAGGAGATCTGCGCACACTCCACCAGATCCTCCTTCTTCTCGAGCTAGGGTACAACACCAAGCCTTCCTACAATCACTTTCACTTAGCTTTGCAAGTCTTACACAGTATGCACAAAGCACTTACAACTGTTGATCAGATAGATTCAACATCTACCACTTAGCATTTCATCACATAGATGCCTACTATTACATTGCCTAGTCTTCTATATATATATATATATTACAAAAGTGGGCCTAAGCATGGGTAAACCCATGGGCCTACATCCCATACCCATTACATAATCCCAAAACCTAAAAATCCCTAAAAAGGGGCTGAGATCCTGCGATCTCCGCTTCGTCTTGTGCTCCTCTTTCAACAGCCTGTCAAAGTCCCAAAAATGGTCAATCATGACCAAGAATCCTCAAAACTTGGTCAAGGTCCAACACTACATAATTACGATCATCGAATATTTAACATGATGGGTTGAAGCTACCCCAATCAAGGATTGCATGATCGAAATGGCAGTCCGATTCATCTTTGAGAATGTGATCACCAAATTTGGGTGTCTGAAGGTGTTAATGAGCGATTGGGACTCGCACTTTATGAACGAGACCATCCAGCGCTCACCTAGGAGTTCATGATCCACCACCAGAAAATAACCCCCTATCATCTGGAAGCTAATGGTACGGTTGAAGCTTTCAATAATATTTTAGAGCATGCTTTAACTAAAGTTTGTAATGTGCAATGCAACAATTGGGACCAACAAATCCCAAAAAATTTGTGGGCCTATAGAAAAACTTGCAAATGTTTGATGAAGAATACTCCATTCTGATTGGTGTACATCAATGAATCATTCATGCCGCTTGAATTTATTGTTCCTAGCCTTCAGATTGTCATCACTACAAATATGGCAGATGAACAGTCACTGCAAAATAGGATTGATGAACTTATGGAGCTGGAAGAGGATCGACTAGTGGTCATATTTATCCAAGTGGTAAAAAAGAAGAGACAAAAAGCATGGCACAATCAAAATATCTATCACAAGATGTTGCAACTAGGTGACGTATTGTTTTTATATGAAAGAAAATACTTCCAACTCCCCGGTAAGTTACGTATGTGGTTGTTGGGCCCATTTCACTTAGTCTACATTACTAAGGTTGGTGCACCCAAGATTTTGACATTGCAGGGCCAACCTCCGAAAGGTTTGATCAATGGAAGAAAGTTGAAAGTGTACTATGGCCCTCAAGAGTCCAATCCCACTTAAGCAGTCGTCATCCCAATTGGCAGTAGCATAGGGAAGACATAGATTAGGATTTACAACAGGTATAAAGGTACTTAGTCAACATAATTAGATCTTTTAGTAGCATAGGCATAATCTAGTCACACGACTTGATGAGACATATGGACAAGTTTTTCATATTTCCAATATTTCCACTTTTGGGTGAAGTCATCACTCAAGTACAGTCTAATGGCTCTGAAAGGAGATTCACATGGAACTGGGCTGAACTATATGGTGTTATGCCATAGGAAAGGATCAAGCAATCCAGCTCTGCCAAATTACAGATGGGCCAGGTAAGTCCCTCAGTTATGATATCCACATTCCATAGAGATCATCATCATTACAACAAATCATAACCATTATCTGCTCATTTGTGGGAAATAGCTATGGGCCCCTAGTTCTTTTCTGGCCAGCCACATTGGTCGACCTTGTTCTTTTTGACAAGTAACCCCCCATCATTCCCACTTTATTTATACACCTCCCCTCCCCACCTTATTCATTGGAGAAATTCTACATCCATCCTTCATTTTTTCCCTCTTCAGTTCCTTTTTCAAAAGTTCCCATCATTCCCTCCACAATCATTTTTTTCCCTCTCCCTTCTCTCTTATCAACCACAATTCCTTGCAATGGTTCAATTTTGTAGATATTCAATAGCTGAGAATTCCCTATCAACACAGGTCAACAAGCATCCCATGGTTAAATTTTCCCAATGGTTTCCTATTCGATTCACCTTTCTAGGTCACAGTCCCAACATTTTATTGTTAAATCAACCCAAGTAGGTCATCCCACAGTTTCAAGTAGCTCTCCAAGAATTGAGTTGTTTTGTCCGTCGCCATGAGTAATCATCTTTCTTAATGAAGGTAATTCACTAATACAAGTTACTCTCTCCAATACTCTTCATGGTTTTCATCGACCTCCATTTACCCCTAGCTAGATGACACAAGAGGTAGATGATAGACCCATCTTATGGCACTTCCCCTCAGGACTAATCCTTCATTAGTCACTGAGTAACTGGGCCAAGTTTTAGCTGCATCGCTTGGCCTAGTTGGAAGTTTTTTTTGGGTGGGGAATTTCATAAATATCTCTCACTCACCACTACAGAAACCCTCAGAAGAAACAAGATCAAAAGTATGGACTAAGGAAGCCCAAATCCATTGCTTACATTGAGGACTGCTCAACTCCTGTTGTGATCTTTTCTTGGTTGCCACAACCTTGGCTGGTGATTTTCTCTTACTCAATTCCCGCAACAATCCTTCCATAAGGAAGTTGGCTCGAGGATGAGCCAAATAATAGTGGTGGGGGCCTGTTGGTACCAAAATTTTTGGGTTAAGTTCACGTGCATGCACAAACAAAGTTGTGTTTGTTGATTCTAGTTTTGTGTGCACTTAAGACAATGCACGATGATTGATCGAAGTCGTGCATGCCAGGCCTAGTTTTGTAATGCGTGCCAGTCTGAGTTTTCCTTTGCATGTTGGTCCAAGTTTTGCAATGTGCACCAGAAATCAATAAGATACCTTATGCATGTCAGAATCAAGAAATGATCTTTGGGAAATCTTCCTGAATGATCAAGTAAGAAAACATGGAAGATTGTGGAAGCAGTTGAGGAATGAGCTAGTGAGTTAGTTGAGATTTCCACCATTCTAGAAAGGCTACTATAATGCCCTTCCAAGGCTTCATAGATAAAATTAAATTTGTATTTCTATTTTACTTTGAAGTAAACTTCTATTTCCGATTATTTCCTGGTTTTGTTTGGAAGACAAAATGTAATTTTTGTTTATAGGATTGAACACTTAAATTTAAGTAATCACATAATGCATTTTCCATACACATAAATATCATAACTTGGAATTAAAGTAAAACAATAATATTTGTGAATTACCTTGTTGGCATAGGGGCTGACCCAGGGTTCAACGCTACAACAACGCACCAACAAAACCCTAAATACCGGCCCTGTCAGCAACACCTGTGAAGCAAATGAAGTCTCACCCGAGGTAGAGGCAGGGGTGGTTACGGGACTCCAGTGTCTGCAACCTTAGATGGGACACAGACCTGTGATTGTACTACTTAATAGAGAGCTTCGAACCAATAGTTCATCAATATTTAACCACTATCCACTCCACAGATAAAATAGAGCATCACAACATTCATTTAGATCTAATGTATCTAAGCACTTAGCATAAAGTTATAGATTAGATCTAGAAGATTCAAGCACTAAGCACATTCACATAGGTCAAATCTATCATCCATATACATCATTAAGCACAAAGAATAAATAGATATATCTATCTATATCAAATCACTTAGCAAGTAAATACATAAACACATCAATACATCACACAAAGCATAGCAACACAACATGAATGTGGTTCACCCCCACCTTGGGGCTACGTCCACCAACTCTTATCTTCTTTATTATCTTTGCTCAAGATTCTTACAGGAACATAGCATCAAAATCCTACTCCGCGGAAGATAGGAGATCGACGTGCACTCCACCATATTCTCCTTCTTCGGGCTAGGGTACAACACCAAACCTTCTTACAATAACTTGCACACAACTCTACAAGTATTCACACAGTATGCACAAAGCAAGTACTAGCACTTAGCACACTTACAATCCTTTGATCACATAGATCGAATCTCTCCCCCTACATCGCCTAGATTCTATATATATATTACAAAAGTGAGCCTAAGCATGGGTAAACCCATGGGATGAAATTCCCATATCCGTTACATTATCCCAAAACCCAAAAATCCCTTAAAAAGGGGCTAAAATCCCATGATCTTCGCTTCGTCTTGCGCTCCTACTTCGAAAGCCTGTCAAGTCCCAAAAATGGTCAATCATCACCAAGTATCCTCAAAACTTGGTAAAGGGCCAACAAGCCCCCAACACTCACTTGTGACTCATCCCAAGCCACTCTGGTCTAGGTAGTTCTGCTTCGAAATCCTCAAGCTTGGCTCGATCTGCTTCGACTTGTTGTTGTTTCTTGGTCTCCCATTCAGCGAACTCTTGGATGACTGCATCGTTGACAGGTCCCTCTAGGTGTTATTCAGCTGCAGTGACAACCTGCTCCAGTTCTACTCCTCGGCCTTCGATCTCTGCGAAAAATTGGTAATCCTCATCCTGTACAGGTTGGAGCTTCTGAGTCACTTCCATAAATCTGCTCTGAATAGTGTGGATATTCTATTGGGTGGTGCATTTCTCTTGAGATCACTTCAATCTTTCCACAGTTGACAAGGGCTTCAACTGCACCTGTATAGTCTCTGCGTGCTTCTTCACTTCCTGGAGATTTGACTCCAATGCCTTCAATTGTGGGTTCTCCATGAGTTTCTCATATGTTTGGGAACTGTGATTACTTATTTGCTTGCATTCCATGGCAAGGGCCTTTATCCTTTGAACTGTGCTCTAGGCAGTTGATTATCTTTGATCCCTTACATCTTGTGGAGTTTCAGGCACTGTGCAGAGCTCTAAGTCTGCTATGCGTTGTTGTAGCTGTTGGATAGCTTCTGTGAGCTTCTCTACTTTATGCGTGACTTGGTCTTCTGCCTTTACTTCTAATACTGTCATAGATCGAAGTGCTTTGTTAACTGCTTCTTTCACTTCGAGTTGCTCCGCGAGAAACTATTCTTTTTCTTGTTGCATCTGTGCTTTCTCTTCGGAAAAATTTGCTTGGAGAGCAACCTTCTCTTTCTATGCAACTCGATGTTGTTCTACAAGTAAGCATTGCACTTTATTCAAGGTCTGGGTGGCGTGTTTTGTTTCTTCTTGTGCTTGTCGAAGGAAAGCTTCAGTTGCATCTACTAGTCGGTGGAGTTGGGCTGTCTCGTCTCCCAACTCTGGTTCTCCCGATGGAAGGAGTGTCGTGGAGACTGCGCGACTAGACTGAAGAGCCTGATATACCCCTCAGAGTTTGACCTCAATTCTATTGTACATATCCTCCTTCTTAGCTTCTTGTTTTTTTGCGATTTCCAGCGAAGTGTCATTTAGGGCTACTATGATGAACTCAAAATAATTAGGAGTGAGTGTAGTCTGCATCTTGGTCACAGTGGCTCTTGATTTCTTCCGAGAAGAAGGTTTCAGGGGAGAAACCTTCCTCTTCTTTAAGGGATCAACCTCATCTCTAGGAAGTGTTACTTCACCTTTTCTCTATTCAGTTTCTTTGTCATTTATCTCTTCGTCATCACCCCTTCCGTGAGGTGATACAGAAGTAGTCTTTCCTGAGGCGTTGCTTAAGTATTGGACCTCTTCAGTCTTCTTCCTTCTGCTGGTTTCAAGTGTGTTCTGTTCTTTATGAGCATCCTCTGGGCTATGAAGCTCAGGGTCAGACATTTTTTCAGAGGTGGCGGGGATAAGGAGGTCAACTGACCAATCCTTAGTGATATTCTCAAGGTCTTCTTATGTGAGCTTGTAATATGATTGGAGCTGCTCCTTATGTTCATCATCTTGCGCTGTAATGTAGATGAAGTGTCAATCTACGTGGAACTTCATCAGGGGTTGGAATCTCTATAAGATGTTCAAAGTTATGCGAGGTTCAGCTTCGATGGCCCTCTTCAACTGAAGGTAGTATGTATGAAACACAACATTCAACTACCATTGTTTGTTCATATCACTTGAGTACCAAAGTGTAGTGAACTTCAATGCAAGTGGTTCAAGTGGCTCGATGTCAGGGAAGGTCGCACCTTCCGACATCTCCTAGGAAACAAATGCGATGAGGATTAGGAGCCAGTTAAAGTGAAATTCATAACCCTAGTCATGTGCTTCTCTGCAGTCTAGTTCCAACTGATTAACTAGGTACTTCACCCAGTTCATCTGTAGGCCTTCTGCGCACTTCCCTGTGATTTCAACAACAAAGTCGGTGACCTTTGTAGGTCATTTCTTCCTTACTAACTTTCCAGCTATCAGTTGGCATGCCGGGCACACTGCGCCACTTTGGATGGAAGATACCTTGTAGCCTCACGTCCCCTTCTCAACATCGTCATATGTATCCTTGATATTTTGTGCTAGTGCATGATCAACAGCTTTTCCTGGATAGAAATCCTATGGGTCAGGGCCTTCCATACTCAACCCTTTGATCCGATGGATCAGTGTCGGATCAACTGTGATACAATGGTCTAGCCATAAGTAACCACCATGGTAGCATGAGAGTAGTAGCTTGATGTTGGCATTGACTTCCTGGTGCCTTCCAAAGTGTGGGATCTTCATGAAATTTAATAGGGTAGACTGTGTGAGGTTCATCGTCTACTACTGGAGGATTATCTTTGAGTTCTTCCCCTTCGTCCTGGTCAGGTATTTATACGGGGTGAGCGTAGTGTAGATCTTTCGATCTCCGAGGTTGAAGTCGTTGAACTCCAATGCTGCAATCTTGTTCTAGTCTATTTGAACTGTATGTATTCCCTTCAGGAGGTACACAGTGACTATGGTGTACTCTAAATCTCTTGGCACGCTATCACAGCTCACCGCACCGGCTAGAGGCAGGATGTAGTCGGGCAATATGGTCAAAATTAGCTTCGCATTGGCTAGATCATCTCTATGCTTGGTTCTCTTTTCGATTAGGGATGGCTCGACTCCTCTAGCAGTCAACAGAGAGGCTTTCACTCCTCGTGTCGATGATGCTTGTAAACATGTAGACATCGACATTACTCTTTCAATCATGAGGTCAATGAGAACTTCTTCAAAAAAATTCTCTGCAACGCTGAACTCTTCCGACATACACGCTCTGGTTTAACAATCTTGGGTTCAAAGAGTAATCTATCAATGCAATGGGATAGATTGAAATAATGTGATAATCACTGTGAAAAATCAACTAATATGTGGGCTCAGATTCACAATTAGAAAAAGTGTTCTCGGTGCATGGCGCGACGGGATAAATAGATACTTGGAAATAGATCTCTTGCAACGAGTAAGAAGCCTTTATTAACTCATTTCTATCCTTTATGACGCGGTCCAATGATCTGGTGGCAAAACATAAATTCCTTTCTACCCATTCGGGGGGTCGGTCTAACGATTATACTATTCCCAATGGCTATATTGCTCCGCCATGGCGAAGTACCATGTGACATTGTTATGTTATCCCAGTGAAGTTCCAATTTTGCAAATTTTCCTTCTGCGAAGTTCCCTCTGGGACCTTTTGTAACTTGTTGATCTTATCTCTCTTCTTACTTAGTTTTCTAGCCTTATTTCCAGTGAGCTTCGTCTCGGTATTTCGTTTTTCATTCTTATTCTTATCTTCTTTTGGCATAGTTACTTCGCGTTGTTGAGATTCTTCCTTAAGATTCAAGGATAATACTTCTTCTTTATCTGGATTAGGTACTTCAGTCTTCTATGGGTCCTCTAGTGTTCTTGAAACTTCGACATCTAAGTCTCTAGTGTTAAGTAGCCTCGATCTGTTCTTCTATTCTTCAATCAAGTTTGCGATCCTTTTGGTCATGAAATCTTTTAACTCTTGCTTCTTCTTCCTTTCTTTTGGCCTAATCTATTTCAATTCAAGTTTTTCCTAGTAACATAGCAAATGGAGCGTTTTTCTCAATAAATTTAATAACTTCAAATTCTCCCTCTATCAAAGTTCCATTGGCATTCATAGATATCTGGGTGAGTTTTTCACATAGGTTTATCAGCTTTCCTCTGAATAGTACTATTCCTCCCAATGAAGATATCATAGCAGGCTTCCCCAAATTTTCCCAAGTTCTTTCTGTCACAATATTCACATGTGTTTCTTCATCTAGAACACAGTCAATGTCCAAGTCTCCTATTCTTGCTTCTACGTATTATTTTTCTTTGAAGATCTTTGATACGTTGATATGTCAGTGGTCATTCAGGCTTTCTTTCATCTGTAGCAATATTTTCTCTGATTCTTTCTAGGGTTCTGCCATAATCTTAGCTATTGGTTCTGTCTTAGGGTTTTCTTGTTTCATATTCATCCTTTCAACCTTAGAAATATTTCTAGGGCAATCCAATACTTCATGGTCTATAGCTTTACAACAAAGATAACTAGATCCTCTGCCAGGGCATTCCTTAGCAAGATGTCTCGGTCTTCTACAACTGTAATAGAGGGTTAATCCTCTCTTTCTTTTAAATGATCCCCATCCCTTCCTATACTGCATGCTAGGATCATAGAAACTTACCTGAAAAAAATTATTTCTTGGATCCTGCATCCATTTGTTAGTCCAAACATTCTTTCTATGCATAGGTATAACATATCTTTCACTATTCTTATCAGATCTACTCATATCAAGTCTTCTTTCATATATTAGTGCCCTAGTTTTTAAGTTAGGACCGAATCTATCAAACATACCTAGATCCATACTGTTGAAACAAAAATTTCCACTTATCTTACTTCTATAGAGAACAAATCTTTCAGATCTAAAAATTTTCACTATTCTTACCTTTATTAGAGCACAGAGCTTGCAGATCTTACCTCTTTTAACAAAAAAATCTCACTTTAATCTTTCTCAGAGAACAAAGCTTCCAGATCTTACCTCTTTTCTTCAGATCTGACCTCTTTTCTTGGCACAGAGCTTCATAGGTAAAGTAGAATGTTGTGCACTAGGGCAACAGATCTACGCACAGAGCTTTCACAGTTTCAATTCGAATCTTTGCACAAAGATTCTTCTTCCTCAGTTCCTAGAAATCACAGTTTCAGATCCCAGCAACAGAACCATTTGTTGGCACAGGGGTAGACCCAAGGTTCAACGCTACAACAACGCACTGACAAAAACCTAACTACCAGGCCTTTCGGCAACACCTGCGAAGAAGATGAAGTCTCACCCGAGGTAGAGGTAGGGGTGGTTGCAAGAATCCAGTGTCTGCAACCTTAGCTAGGACATAGACCTGTGATTGTACTACTTAATAGATCACTTAGCACTGACAGTTCATTAATATTTAACCACTATCCACTCTGCAGATAAAACAGAGCATCACAACATTCATTCAGATCTAATGTATCTAAGCACTTAGCATAAATATATAGATTATATCTAGAAGATTCAAGCACTAAGCACATTCACATAGGTCATATCTAGCATCCATATACATCATTAAGCACAAAGCACTTAGAAATTAAATACATAAACACATCAATACATCGCATAAAGCATAGCAACACAACATGTACGTGGTTCACCCCCACCCTGGGGCTACGTCCACCAACTCTTCTCTTCTTTATTATATTTGGACAAGCTTATTACAGGCACATAGCATCAAAATCCTACTCCGTAGAAGACAGGAGATCTGTGCACACTTCACCAGATCCTCCTTCTTTGGGCTAGGGTGCAACACCAAGCCTTCTTACAATAACTTGCATGTAGCTCTGCAAGTCTTCACACAGTATGCACAAAGAAAGTACTAGCACTTAACACACTTACAATCCTTTGATTACACAGATCGAATCTCTCCCCCTACATCGCCTAGCCTCTATATATATATATATTACAAAAGTGAGCCTAAGCATGGGTAAACCCATGGGACGACATTCCCATACTCATTACATTATCCCAAAACCCAAAAATCCCTAAAAAAGGGGCTGAGATCCCGCGATCTCCACTTCGTCTTGCGCTCCTCCTTCGACAGCCTGTTGAAGTCCCAAAAATGGTCAATCATGACCAAGTATATTGAAAACTTGTTCAAGGGCCAACATACCTCTTGAAGAAGAAGGTTGTCCCTTGAGTTGCTCCTTGTTAAGTTAGTCCCTCTTGCTTGTTGCTAACTGAAACTTGCCTGTTGTTAACTAAAATTGCCTAAAACAAAATATTTTCCTTTGAACCAGCTAGGAGCAAAGCCTCTCTGGCTCCCTAGCTCTAGGAAATCTTATTTTCTGGCCCCCGAGTCCAAAATCCTAGCAACATCGGCCCACTAATAAGCCAACCAAACATTTTCAACAATTTTCCCTTCTTAGATTTTTCCTCCTCTCTCACGAATCCCCCCAAATTTCGAACTCACCCTTCCTTATCCCTTCATCCACCGACTCTCCCCCTCATAAATTTTCCATCTCCCCTTATCCTTTGTCATAAATTCATACCTACCTCTAAAACAATAAAATATTCAATTCCTTGTTTGTTGCATTAGTTAATTCTAAAAGCAAAATATAAAATCTTATTAGCTCAATAACTAATTGACTTAGATAGATTAATGATTATAATTAATTAATTAACTTTTAATACATTAATGACTTGATTTAACTTAATTAATTATAACCATTAATTAATCTAACTATGTGTTACATACACCCACCCTTCAAGAAACTTCATCCCAAAGTTATAGTAACTTACAATACAAGGCTTATAATAACATGATTCATACATCTAGATTAGATAAGTAAATCATTGATTTAAACATTCATATATACTAGTGTACATGCGCAAGGCATGTATGCATAGCTAGCAAACACATAACTCGTGCGTGTACTAATGATAATAATAATCACATCTAATGAAATTCCTATATGTTTCCAATCCAATCAACAATGATATTAACTTCATAAAGAATAAATAAACCAATTACAATATTTGTAGAATCCTTCAATTATAATAATTTAACACAAACAACATTTACCGAGATAATTGTAATTCAGTTAAGCCCTTTCTTCTCCGTATTTGTTTTTTATAAAATGAAAATCAAACACTTATGCTATAAGATTAAAAACCCCACACACTCTCAATTATTTCTAATCATCTCGCCTCCCTAACTTACTTCTATCTTCTATCCCTATCCTTCCTTTGCTGGACTATTCTAGAGCATCAACTATATTGACCTAACTCTAGGTAGAACCCATAAGTAGAAGTGCCAACTACTTTGACCAAAATTCCCCAACTTGCAACTAGTAGTCATCATCACACGTCTAGGGGAGTGTGACCTAACACCACCTCCCATGACTCCAGGTTTCATAGGATACACGGTGGGAAATTCCTCCACCCCTCCTGATAGAACTAGGGTCAACACCCTATCATGGACCATACAGTGGCACTGTGTTGTTGAAATTCGATCATCGTATATTCAGTTTCAGGCAATCTCTCTACCTGAAAAACCTGCACTTGCCCACATGTTACAACAATGCAGTTTAACCAACATAATTTGACATACAAAGATTCATACCATATTATTTCTTGGTCAATGTTCACAACATCAACCATTTATTACCATCATCCCTTGGCTATTTCATATCCCATTAATCTATAGATTAGTTTATAACACAACTCACACATATACATGCACTATTAACATGTAAATGCTTTTAATCATATCATTAACTCGGTATCCACATACCAATATCTTTCAATTCCAATATTCTCAAGTTAAAATAGGTCGCATAATATCCATCATAATTGACATAACAATAAGCATTCATAGTATTTTCATTCACATAGATCCATATGTCCAAAATTTAAAGAGTCAAGTTAATAGTGTTCCACAGATAATAAGCATATAAAAATACGACTAGGCCATAAGTAATTCTAGATGTCTAAGTCAAAATGTGGCATTACATAAACCCAATCTTTGGGAAACATAGTCTCGAGGTGGTCAAAAAAGTGAGGGATGATCTTGTCGTAAAGTCTCTGCATCCTCCCAAGTAGCATATCCTCGACTATACTTGTCCCACTAGACCTTAACTTTGTCTACCAAACGATTCATGAGTTGTCGGACCCTATGGTCCAATATGCATAATGGTTCGACCATGATGGTTCCTACGTATGAGACCTGCAATTCCTTCCAATTTAGTTTGTGAGATTCGTTAGCAATGTAATGTCATAGAACAGATACATGAAAAACATCATGAGTTTTATGCAAGTGGGATGACAATACAAAGCAATAGAAAATGGGTCCAATTCTCTCTTGAATTTTAAATGGTCCTATAAATCGAGGAAAAAACTTTGTCCCTTTTGCAAAATGAATGGCACTCTTATTAGGCTTGATACAAATGAAAACTTAATCTCCCACTTTATAACTTTGGCCAATCCTATGTGAATCAACATAAATTTTTTGTCTAGCATGTGCCTCCTTTAATCATTGTCTAATTTGAATTACCTGCTCCTCCATCTCTTGAATCAATTATGGCCCTACTCTCACTCAGTATTCTAACCTTTCCCAACTCAAAAATGTCCTGCATGGCCTTCCATACAGAGATTGATAGGGTGGAATTCTGATTGAGATGTGAAAATTGTTATTGTAGGCGAACTCTACCAATGGTAGGTAATTCTCCCACTGGGTTTTATTATCCATAACATACATCCTAAGAATGTCTTACATAACTTGATTTACACTTTCAGTCTTCCCATCCATTTCAGGATGATACATTGTGCTTAAGTTCAACTGATTCCCTAATGTTGACTCAAACTTGTCCAAAATCTAGAGGTAAATCAAGAGTTCCTATCTGAAATGATCTTCTTGGGTAACCCATGAAGATAGATGAATTCACTTATAAAAATGAATGCCACATCAATGGCATCATAAGTGTCTCTGACTGGAATAAAATGTGTGCTCTTGGTCAACTTATCAACTACGACAAGAATGGAATTATTCCTCAGCGATGTGAGTGGCAATCCCACAACAAAATCCATAGAAATTACTTCCCACTTGGACATAAGAACATCATGAGGTTATAGGAGATTTGTCGGGTGGTGATGATCGACCTTTACTTGCTGACACTCAATACACTTAGCGACGAAATGGACTACATCATGCTTCATTCCTTCCCAGAAGAAAAGATTCTTCGCATTTGCATACATTTTATTCACACCTGGATGCGCACAATAAAGTTCTCTATGGGATTCCTTGAGTATGAAGATTCAAATATCCCCACCCTCGGCGATGTACATCCTTCTCTATTATCTCAACAATCCATCTTCTTCAAGGATAAATCCTTCAAAATTTGACTCTAACTATCTCCCACTATGGAGGGCTGAGGTAACCTTAAAACACCAACTATCTTCAAGAAGTTTCCCCAACACTCACTCTCTCAAATTAACCTTTAATGGAACGAAGGAGAATATATGTGGCCTTCTTCTTAGGGAATCTGTGACTACATTCTCCTTTCCCTTGATGTATGAAATTCCAAAATTGTACTCACTCCTAAATTCACTCCATCACCTTTTCTTGGCATTGAGATCCCTTTGAGTGAAGGGACACTTTAAGATTTCATGGTCTGTTTTGAGCTCAAAGCTTCGCCCCACTAGGTAATGCCTCCAAAGATTTAGAGCTAGCATTACAACTACCAACTCTAAATCATGAGTAGTGTAAATATCCTCATGTTGCTTCAAATTTCTTGATGCATACTCTATTACTCCCCCATCTTGCATTAGCACGACCCCCAATCCTTGCTTCGAGGCATGTGTGAAAATGATGAAATATTTCTCCATATCTGGTACTTGTAGAATTGACACACTAGTTAGTAACTTTGTAAGCTCGATTAATGCAATGTCACATTCATCTATCCACACATACCCCTTGCACTGTAATGTGTGATGGGTTTCACTATCTTCGAGAACCCTTACACAAACCTTTAATAATAACTAGCTATCCCCATAAATATTCTCACCTCATGACCATTCTTCGGCACTGGCCAATCCATTATGGCCTTCACCTTTTTCGAGTCCACAGAAATTCCTTCTCCCGAAATGATATGACCCAGATAGTGAATTTCTTTCTGGAAGAAGGAGCACTTTGACAACTTTCCATACAAATTGTTCTCTCTAGGGCATGACAACACCACTTGCAAGTGTTACTCATGTTCTCTTTCATTCTTGGAATAGATGAGGATATCATCAAGAAATACCTGTACAAAGCGGTCTAAGTACTTTTGGAATACACCATTCATGAGGCTCATGAATACTGATGGTGCATTGGTCAAACCAAAAGGCACTACAATGAACTCATAATGTCCAAACCAAGTTCAAAATGCAGTTTTAGGAATATCATCTTCCTTAATCCTTAACCAGTGATACCCTGATTGTAGGTCAACTTTTGAGAAAACGGTTGCTCCTTTCATCTAATCAAATAGGTCATCTATCCATGGTATTGGGTACCTAGTCTTCACTGTAGCATGGTTCAAGTCCATGTAATCTATAAAAAGTCATAAGGAACCGTCCTTTTTCTTTACAAAAATTATTGGTGCACCACAAGGTGAGACACTAGGCCTTATTATCCCTAATTCAAGTAGTTACTTCAACTGCATCAACAAATCACAAATTTCTGGCACCGTCATCCTATAGGGTGTCTTTGAAATTGGCTCTACACCAGGTTTTAGCTAGATGGTAAAATCAAGCTCCCTCTTAGGAGGTAACCCTAGCAACTCTTTCAGAAAAACATCCTTAAATTCTGATAAAACTGGATATTGATCTATAGAGGGTCCTTTCCTTTCATTGACTACTTCCACTAAATATAATTAACAACCTTGCTTCACACAATGTTTAACCTTCATTGTCAAGATAAAACATAGAGACACCTTCCTCCTGATACCATGGATCTCTACTGCGCTTCCTTCATCATCTACACAAAGCACCCTCTTTGCAAAACAATCTACCCAAGCTTGATGAGCTTCTAACCAGTCCATCCCATTGATTAGATCATACACCCCTAGGACAGTGACGTACAACCTCAACCTAGTCATACACACTCCCAAGTATATAAGACAATTATCGACACTAGGTCCTACTGCTTGTTTTTCCCCTGAAGCCATCTACTTGTTTAAAGTCATCGTGCTTGTAGGATACCAACCCACACTTTTATAATGTACAAGGTGAAATGAAACTATCTGTAGCACCAAAATAAAATAAAATTTTAACATTGACATGATTTAGTGTACCTCATGACTCCACCACCATCGATTGATGTTCTGTCTGGCAGTTATTAACTGTTGCATCAATCTAGTGGCTACTACTCACTCTTCCCATCGGGGCCTTCCCTTCTCTATGAAAAAATCTTGATTGTGACTCTAGGTAGTCATGCTAGTAATGAGGTCCTCCACACCCCAAAAAAGTAACTCAGGGTGGAACTTGTACACTGACCTATAAAGGCCTCTGAAATGAGTTACTCCCCTTGAAACCCTTGCCCTTACTAATTAATCCTCGATAAGGTCGTGTACTTTTCTGTGCCACTGGTGATGAGTGGGATGTTGCACTTGTCACCATTGAAATACCTCCTGCAACTATTCTAGGTGCAACTTTATTACCATAGGGAGGTGGCCTAGAGCTTCCTTCATGGGAGAAGGTCCCAAGGGCCTTCCCCACGAATCGAGGTTGATGTGGAATAGTTGATCTCATACCTTCATTTAATCTCATATGCTCTTTGTCATAATGAGCACTTTCAACTGCTTCAGACACTGACGATGGTTTCCACCTCTACACCATGGCCCTTATCTTAGGGTTTAACCCATACATGAAATGTTCTACTTACCACTTATCAGTATCCATGTATGAGATGTACTTTACTAACTCCATGAACCTGATTTCGTACTCTTCAACAATTTTGTTTCTTTGAATTAGAGCATGAAATGCTCCTATCTGTTATTCCTCATAGTAAGCAGACAAATATTTTCTCCAAAATATCTCTTCAACCAACTCCCAAGAGAGGGTATCTGGAGTAAGGTGTAACTGCCTCTCTAGGTTACCCCACCAGTTCAAGGCACTATCTCTCAGTTGAAATATCACTATCTTCACCTTTGATGTGGAAGAAGAGTTTCTCAAGGAAAAACATCTTGTCATTCCTTCCATCCATGCCTCTGCACGTTCACTTGAACAACCCCTGAAAAAATCTCAGAGTTTGATTTCCTGTAGTTCTCTGGTGATGTCTCCCATTGGAGGTCCTCTCACTGAGTCCATCAACCCTTATGGGTTACCCACTCCTAATAGAGGGGGCTCCACTTCCACATTTGTTGATTGGTGTCCCTTTAATGTCTCATTAATAGCCTCTAAGGAGCGCAATATGAGAGATAGCTCGAGTGATGGTGGTGGCGGCACCGACATCGGTGGTTCTTGTGATGATGCCCCTTGGCCTCGATTTCCCCGAGTCCTAACCATCTTGAATAACTGAATCTGCATCCGGCCAAATGCTTATTAGAAAGGGTTTAAGGAATTCAACATTTTACTTAAACTTATACTTGCAAATGTAGGGTTAGGCGTAAGTTTCTTTATACTTGTGTGTAAACAAACATTACTCCCATAACGAAAGTGGCTAAGGGTCAGGGTCAAAAGCCTCTAATCCTGGTAACTTCATTCAGGTAAGCTACTAACTCTCTTACCTTGCTAGCTACGCTAACCCTACATCGTACTCGGTAATTATTCTAACATACCCCTTTAGCATACATCAATCTTTCTACCATCAAGGCTCCTTATAACCTTATAGTGCTAATTAATGTTTTTTTTTACATCTATAATTATATATTATTATAACATAACATTATAAAATTAATAGCTAGAATAATATACAAGTGTAGCTATGAGAATAATTAACCATTAGATTAATTAATTATAGTTATGATAATAATATATAACATAGTTAACCAACTCTCTCTCTCTCTCTCTCTCTCTCTCTCTCTCTCTCTCTCTCTCTCTCTGTATATCTATATCTATATATATATATATATATACTTATAATTTTAATATTTTTTTTATATATAAATAACTTTAATATTTATATAGGGTCCCCAAGGTGTAGGACAGTTGGTGACAGAGTGTACTGTTAATACACTCCATGATGTTAAAGTCACCAGTTTGAAACCTGTAGGGACAAAAAATCCAACCATGTTAAGGGTTGGTGTGACTCAGGATGGGTGCAATCCCTGGGTGATTTTGAAGTCTTATAATCCCTTGAGTCGCAGTTTCTTAGCCACAGGCTAGTCCCGCAGGTCACGGACACTCTAGCAAACAAAAAAAAAAAAAACTTTAATATTTATATATATACCTTAACATTTTCCAACCCCCTTAATTTTATATTATATATACATTATACTAGATTAACAATATATATAATATAGGTGTTGAGTTGCAAAAAGATGAGGCGAGACGAGTCATCGCGGCTAGGGCCCAAACCCTAGCAGCCTCGCTCTGGTATTCGAGTGCAGGAAGCGATCTGCAGCAGCCGGGCTCCCAGGGTTCGGCAGGTTCGCCCGTGTCCCAAAGCTTCTTCACGCGTTTTGGAGTAGCAGTCTAGTCTAGGGCAGCGGAATGGTGTTGCATCATTTTTCCTGAGCATTTTCTCGCGATTTGGAGAAGCGGATTTGGTGTTTCAGCGTATTGTTTGGTTGCAGGGACGCGTCTAGATGCGACCAGGGTTTATAGGGCACGGATCATATCCACGGCAGCACCTTCAGAGGGTCCCTACGAGGCCTGAGATCGCCTACGGGTTTGCATGCGGGTGGGTAAAGTGGTATTGGCTCACCATTACGATTTGATCTTGTTTGCAGGAGGTCGGCTACGATGGCCCCAGATCTAAACGCCGAGAATGGAAAAGATCCTTTGGAAGCATTCAAGGCGTTAGTTCGTTCGGCAGGCCCCAAACCCAAGCCTTCTCTCTCGTCCAAGTTTGTTAAGAAGATGGAGGAGATCCCCTCTCTGGAGCTAACTCCAGAGCAGCCTTTCTCTCTTGCCCTCCTTCTAGCAGAAACGTCCCTCATCGGAAAGTTTACGGGGTTATGGCCTAGCCCCAAAGTGGTGGAGGCATGGACGAATGACCGTTGGAAATCACTGATAAAGGGAAACGTTTCTCTGTTTGCAGTAGGCAGGGGTTTTTTTGTCTTCAGTTTCTTGAGCAAAGAGGACTGTGTGCTAGTCTTCAGATCTGGGCCCTATTTCATGGGGTCGAGAGGACTGTTCTTAGCCCCCTGGACTCCTGACTTCAATCCCGAAGCCGAGATTACCGCAGCTCCAGTATGGGTTAGGC
>JZKD02S0155010.1:115063-132673 GCA_000966675.3 Picea glauca | reverse complement strand
CCAGAAGGTTGGCAGCACTGTCAGAGGTCACCAACCTTCTTCGGATTTGTAAATTCCAGATTCTGGCTGGCCAGAATGCCGATTAATGCAACATAACTGTTTTTGTCAAAAAAAACAATATATATAATATAATTAAATTATTCCTTTTTTATTATAATTTATTAATCAACCAAAATAATAAATTATATACATAAATATATAGAATAAAAAAATATAATAAAAACAATTAAATAAATAATTATTAATAAATAAATAAAATTGAAACAATAATAAAAAAAATGTGGAGGTTGGGAAACGCATGACCTCACATGAGGTCCATGTGCCTCTCCATCCCATTTACTCAATTAAAAACTATGTCAACAAAACCTTACCCTATACTCCCTGCTCATTCATTTTCACCTTCCCCCAATTAACTTTGCTCTTTATGCTCTGCACATTGCCCTTAGGGTTTGAGGGTGCAACTCATGGTCAACCTCCTTGTAAGCGTGCAACTAAGGCATGTTTCTCAACTATGATTTAAAATCATCTATGAATTGAGCACGACCCGCACGAAGGCACACAACCTCTTGGCTTGGCCACATGTTGGAGGTCTCGTCCAAAGTGTGTGGTATACTAAGAACGTGGTCGTGGGTTTGTCAATGATCTAGGCCGAAAGCCATAGTGATCGATACATATAGAGAAAAGGTTGTAATTTCAGACTCCTTCGATGTGCATGTGATGGTCATGATCCAAGGTCATGTGGTATCTATGGAAGAAACAAAGTTTAAGGGCCAGGCTATGTGAAATATTTCTCTTTGAGGGTTTTCTCCATTGGCTGAGGGTTTTAAGGTGTACATGATTTCTTGGGTCGATGGCTAGGTATCGGTCCACCATGGATGATTTTAGGGGCTAAATTTAGCTCATGGGATAATTTTCCAAGGTTTTTCCCAAAAAAATATTTGTTATTCTAAAAATGATTCACCCAAATTCTATAGGATAAAATTATTTTACCTTAAAAATCACCAAAATTTTATACAAACTATATAAAATCCTTAGAATTTTGAATATTTTTACAAAAATATCGCCAAACATTTCATAGTTGGAATATGAAGGATTGGTAATATTCGTCAAGGTTTCTACATTTTAAAATAAATTTCCATCCTTAAAATCATCCCCACGGTCCACCTATTCTTTCAATCATTTTTTTTTGTGTTTTGTCTAGTTTTGTTGGGGTATAATTCTCTGCAATATGGTAGAAGGGAAGGGCCGACCACATGGTCACCCTTCATTCTCACCCTTTCCCCATGCTTACTTCGACCTAGTTTGGTCTGGTCGTGCATGTTAGTTGTAGTGCAACAAAAAAAGATTGAGTTAAAATTCCATTCCTTTGTTTGTGGAGCCACGAATGACATGGAATTCTATGTGTACTTGAGGAACATATGTGACTCTATGTGACTTGTGAGTAAATTAGTAAGTTTTAAGTTTTAAGCTTTAATTTTTAAGTCTGTCGAGATGAGGGACTCATAGAACCTTGTGTAACCTATGTGTATAGCATTCTTTAATAGAGCCTTGCATAGCATGTGTATAGTACTCTTTAAGTTTTTAAGAATGGAACTCTACATGACTAGTGCATAAGGAAATTTCAAGTTTTAAATCCTGATTCCTTTGTTTTTCTTTCTTTGGGTAATAGTTTCACAATGTAAGACATATGTATGGTGTTATATATATTATTTATTATGTTCTCTACATAAATGTATACATTGTATAATATATATATATATATATATATATATATCCATTACCCATTTTTATTTAGCCCAAAATGTAGTTATAGGTATTTTTTTTTAAATATTAAATTTTGTTATCCTCCTCTTCCTTTCATACTTAAAGATGTTTCTTTCATCTAACACTTTGAAACTTTTGTTTTTCTTTCTTGCAGGTGAGGACTCTTACAAGTGATTGGAATAGGGCATAGTATTTTTCTGGTGGACACTATTGGAAGCAGGCCGAAGTGGAAATAAAGACGATCGTAGGGAAAAAAGGCGTGCAGAAGGGAAGCAACAGCTGGAAGGAACCATAGCACGCGTGCATGAAAGAAAGAGTGCACAAGGAAAGTGACAGCTAGAAGGAAGAACATCACGTGCGCATGCAAAGGAAGACCTAACGTCAGTAGGGTTAGGGTTTTGGTAATATATTGTAATGTTTGAAGAGCTAGAGAGATATATAAATATAGATACCGAGGTATTATAGAGGGCTTGATTATGATTATTGTAGTTACGCATGAGTGGATGCGATATGTAATGTTTTGTTGTATGAGCTATTTTGTAAGTTGTTGAGCTAGAGGAGATGAGTGAAGTTAGATCTTGAGGATCAGATCACAGGCTGAGGAGCCTGGTGCGATCTAGTTCGCCTTATATAGATCTTACCCATCTGAGGATAATTGTAGGCACACGACGCTGCAGTGATAGAACGACTATAATAAAAGAGATCAGAGCCAAATATTTGTGGACGTAGCCCAGGAGGGGCTGAACCATGGTAAAATCTATGTTATTTGATGAATGCATGCTTATCTTTATCATATTTTCAATATTTATTACTATGATGAATGAATGAGTTGTTATACTCCTACAATAATCGTGAATAATGATATATTGCGTTAATAAGTTACAACAACACTCCTTTTACATAGTTATCAGTGGCTATATTTCCTTCTTATTCACAAACAACAGTATATCTCATTTAAAGTTATAATAATGGTTCAATAATAAGATCTCATATCTCATACTCAATCCTAGGCTGTAAACACCCAAGTCTTACAACCACCCATTAAATCTATCTCGGGTGAGACTACGCAATGCATTCTGTGTGATGTGTTTCCTTTTGGATCACCAAGAGGGCTAATAGTTTTAGAGGCTTTGTTGGAAACCTGAAAGACATGAACCCTGGGTCAATGCAAACTCAAACAGGGTAGAAGAGAATAATTTAAACCAACAAATGGTTATGTTGTCGTAGGTAGGAACAAGAGAGGATTGAGTAGAGGAGATAAGTCGAAGATCTATTGGAGGTGGATCGAGAAAATATTAGGGAAGAAAGCAATGAGCCACTAGAAGGTAATGTTGAGACTGTGGAATCCCACAAAATCATAGATCGAAAGCTGGTTGAGAAAAAAAGAGCTAGAGTTTGCACAGAAAGACAATAGAAACCCTTGAATAATAGCCCACAAATATCTGGAGAGATACGTGTTTACTGATTTATACGAAGTCTTTTTCTGTGATTTCCCACATCTATTGTAGGAATATATACTAAGGTTGAAGGATAACCACGCAACGAATCGGATTGGATAGCTAGAGTGGACCCCAGTACAGATTGAGCAGCTTCAGCATGTGAACAATAAATTCACCCACGTAGTTGATTTTTGGCTAGATAGTATTGTGGAAAACTTTATAACAGAGTTTGCAGTCGACAGAACGAAGCCATACAATGCAATGTAGAAAGAGTTTCTATGTGGACCTCATGGAAGGTACGTTTGATCGTTCTATACTTCTATTAAGATACTACTATATAACAAAGGTGTAATGACAATGGAATTAGACAACTAAACTTCCTTGTGTGTATGGAGGAAGGGGGGAAGCACTGACAGAAAGAGGAAAAATGGAAGGAAGAAAGGATAAGGGAAAGAAGGAAGAGGAATCCTTGGACCCAATCATGATGGATGATGACCAGAAATGGTGGATCTTGGAGACAACTAGAAAGACGTGTAGCAGAGTATCCTACCAATACAAGGTGAATACCAAGAAGAGAGACATAGCCACGAGGGAAGGCTTGGCGAGTGATGAGGAAGAGGTAGAGGATCTTTGGGCTATGGAGCATATTGAGGAAATCCTACATGCAACATATGAGAGGAAGATGAGAGGTCTAAGAAAGGTAGGAGAAGGAAACCACCCTATCCATATTAATGTTAGCGTGGAACCCATAAACCCATGTGCGACTCATACACTAGAGAGAACACCATCGTTTAGACAACTGAAGTTTGGAGGAAGCCCGACAGCAGGAAGTACATCTACGCAAGGAGCAACAACTGGAGGAGCCAGCTTAGGCAATAGTAGTCAGGCATCTACACCACGAGGAGGTAGTAGTTCAGCATTCAAAATGGCAGGACACAATCCCACCATAAGGTTACCAGAATTTCGAGGAGAAGCAACAGAAGACACTGAGAAAGACTTATGCATTTTTGCAAAGATATGGGAATTAAAACAGATCACTGATGAAGATACCAAACTTGCGTAGCTAGCGATTACGCTAAGAGACCGCACACTAGATTGGTACATGAGTTTAGACACAAACAGTGCCCCTGGGATGACAAGGACACTGGAAGACATTAAGAAGTTATTGATTAATGAGTTCTAGAAGCCAAGTTCAGAGGATCAGTACATGAACAAGATGATCGAAATAAGACAGAAACTAGGAGAGTCTGTGTGGGAGATTGACCAGAGATTCAAGCGACTGAAGGGAAAGTTGAAGTATCTCATGACCGAGATGCAACATAGGCACTTATTTTCCAATTCATTTTTACCACACTTAAAGTATCCACTGCGACAAAAAACGTTCCAGACGCAGGCAGAGGCTCTGCAGGAAACTTTGTAATTGGAAGAAAACCAGTACCAACAGACAGACCCAACTATCAAAGAACTGAAGGTGGATTTTAAGAATCTAACGTTTCAATTGAACCAAAATAAGAACAAAGACAAACAAGAAGTCATTTGGTGTACCACATGTAGGATGGAAGGACACCACAAGAACGAATTTCCAACATTCACGCAGTATATGGCAGCAGGAATGCCAAATCCATTACCAACAGGAGGATTATGGTGCGAAATTTGCAAGAAACCGGGTCACAACCCCTACCACTACCCGATGACGAAGAAATATCAGACAGTCCTGAAGAGTTCATATTGCACCTTTTGCAAGTCAGTGGGCCACGATGAAAAAGACTGTAGAACTATGGAGCTGATACGAGAAAGGACATCAGACTCATATAGAGTGCAGGTAGAAATGATGACTGGGAAAGTAGCACCACATTTTAATATAGTTCAAGCTCCATACAACATTGCACAGTAGCAGTATAATACTGTGCAACCACCGTACAATAATGCGTAGCCACAATACAACACGACACAACCTCAGTACAATACCATGTTGTATAATCAAGTGCCTCAGTATAACTCACTGAGAGGAGACCGAGAAGGCTATAGAGGAGGAGGACGAGCCCGAGGAGGTTTTAGATGAGGTAGAGGACCGGTGGTATGTCACAATTGTCAACAACCAGGACATTATGCAAGAGAATGTCTGCTACCACCAGCGACTTGTATGTATTGTTGCACATCGGATCATGATACAGAAGAATGTCCAACACTATTGGTAAAGATTCAGGAAAGAGGAACTGGAACAATCAGAATTTTCAGTGGATTTCATCCGAGAAAAGAGATGATGGATGAAACATCAACATAGTTACTCACGGAGGAGCGAAAACAGGGAATGGCGCAACCCAAAAAGAACCAGAACAAAATTAGTGGGTGAAGAAGAACACCGAACTAAAGAAGCAGTTCGATGCACAGAGGGAGAAGGAGATATTCAAGCAAGCCAGACAAGAATTTTAGAAGGAAGACATGCCTTCGACTTCAAATGCGCAGCAAAATGAAGAAGCACCAGAGTATGAGATGCCACCATTGTTGGATCATACCAATGAAATGCAGTCAATGGGACAAGTAAGTATAATAAAAGTCTTTTTACAATCATGTGTAAAGGTACTAAATGATCCATCAGCTGTGAAAATATTTCAAAATATACTAGAAAAATGTAGCATTGAGGTCGAAGGAAAATTACAACCAGAAATAGTCAATCACTTGCACACAAGAAGAAGAACCAATAGGGAGTTCAGAATAAATGCCAACATCAGAAATTTCAACATGGGAGACATCATACTAGATTTAGGATCCAAAGTTAATGTATTACCAAAGAAGACATGGAAATGCATGGGAGGGCCTACATTAAAATATTCACCTGGTCAATTGAAATTAGAAAATCAACACAGAGTTATACCAATCGGTAGATTGAAAGGAGTGACAATAGACCTAGATGGAGTGCGCACTAAAGAAGATTTTGAAGTCATTGAAATAGTGGATGGCACAACACCGTATCCAACATTGCTTGGTTTGGATTGGGCGTTTGACAACTAGGCCATAATCAACTTGAAGACTAGGAGAATGACATTTGATTCAGGAGAATATAGGGTCATTGCACCATTAGACCCATCAAAAGAGGAGAGGTTTGTAGAACCTACTTGCCTAGACTTAGAGGAAATCATCCAGTTGTACATAACAACTGTGCATAATGAGGATTACGTAAACCCAACTACAGACGGGATACTCAGTTGGTGGAGCATTACTTCATGTGCAACAGACTCAGATACCAGTTTAGAGAACTGGAAACAAAGGCTACACGAAGTATCCACGAGACTATGTGAAAGAATAAATCGCACGGTAAGATGGGTAGGCACAAAAATCAGAGAACCACCCAGTTTCCACGAAATAAATGATTTGGAAACATTATTGACACAATATGAAGATGCGGTTTTAGAGAATCAGAGACTGTTATCACTTGATTTAGAACTCAAGGCCACACCCGCAAGATGGTGGGGCCCACACAAAGAAACAATCACATATTGGTACCAATGTAAGCAGTTACTGTGCATAAGGTTCGGCGCAAAACACAAAGAAAACAAACAATAGAGGTATGATGGACAAGGGGCACCAACGAAACACTTGGAAAAGTGCAGAACGCTATGGAAAATGACACCCCTAGAGGAATGGCCTCATCATTTTATACATACTCTAGAGGGCATACCGGGAAACTGATATACAGACTAGGAATTGTGCAAAGGAACTACGACCTGGATGACATTGCAACAAAACTTTACAGTCACTTTCTCATTCGAGCATGAGAACCCCAAAAGAGATGTCTCCCTTAAACAGATAAGAGGAGTAATATTCATCAAAGAACTAGAAATAGAACTTATCACAGAAGAGCAACAATGGAATAAATAGATAGTCAAGGAATTGTTGTCTTGTTACCACATACAAGAAGAAGCATCAGATGAAGATGATCCGCGTGATATTCAGATTGAAGAAGTAGAAGGTGAAAGAAATGTGGAAGGACCACCCATAGAATCAGAAGTCATTTCCGTGCCGATCAAAGTAAATAAATTCAACATTGGGATAGCCGAGCATCCCAAAATAGCTAGCATTGGAGATTACTGGGATGAGAAAACAGTGGAAATCATCACAGAGTTGTTGCGCAAATACAACAACTTGTTTCCCACAACATTCACAGAGATGAAAGGTATAGCAAGAGAATTAGGAGAGATGAAGATACCACTCAGAACAGAAGCAAGATTGATCAGACAATGACCATATAGACTGAACCCAATATATAAGCAAAAAGCCAAAGCTGAGATCAATAGAATGCTCTAAGCTGGCATTATAGAACCAGTCGAAGAGTTAGAATGGATAAGCTCGATGGTCGTGTAGGAAAATAAACAAGGAGGGATAAGGATATGCGTCAACTTGAGGAAGTTGAACGATGCATTCCTTCATGACTCGTTCCATACACCGTTCACAGATGAAGTGTTAGAGAATGTAGGTGGACATGAATCTTACTCATTTACTGATGGATTCTCAGGCTACCATCATATTAAGATAGCATAGGAGGACAGATACAAAACCACATTTGCGACAGAATGGGGATCTTACCAATATATAGTCATCTCGTTTGGACTTAAGAATGCACCAGCAATATTCTCCAGAGTAGTCATTGCTATGTTTAAGGAATTCATCCACCAGTTTCTTGAAGTATACTTGCATGATTGGACAGTTTACAGTTTGTTGAAAAACCATGTAGAAGTCTTACGCCTAATGTTAGAAAGATGCATATGGTACTAGATATCATTGAACATATAGAAATGCATATTCAGAACACTGTTTGGGATACTATTGGGCCATATAGTATGCAAACAAGGATTATTAGTGGATCCTGCAAAGATCGCAGTAATTGTTAACTTACCACCACCTAAACTAGACTGTCAACTAAGAGCAACGTTGGGACACATAGGCTACTACAGGAAATTCATAAAAGGGTACTCCTAGATCATTGTACTGATGGAAAAGCTATTAAGAAAAGATACAAATTTTCAGTGGAACGACGAGTGTCAACACAATCTGGACACCCTGAAGGAAAATATGGTTATCACGCCGATATTAGTATTTCGAGATTGGTAGAAGAAATTCCACGTGCATGTAGATGCATCAGCGATAGCACTTGGAGCTATCTTGGCGCAACCAGGAGCAGGAGACTTAGATCACCCGATAGAATTTGCAAGAAGAAATTAATCAGACTCAGAAAAGAACTATAACATGACCAAAAGAGAAGGCCTAGCTATGGTCTATGCACTACAAAAGTTCAGACATTACTTATTGGGAAAACACTTTAAGATGTTCACAGATCACTCAGCCCTAAAATTCCTAGTCAACAAGCCAGTGTTGGGGTGGAGAATTTTTTGATGGTTACTACTATTCCAAGAATTTGAATTTGAAGTAATAGTCAAGCCAGGAAAATTGAACGTAGGACCTGACCACTTATCAAGAGTCACAAATGGAGAAGAACCTACGAACTTAGAAGAAAACTTTCCGGATGCACAATTATTTTTCAGTTTAGATTGTTGATGAATACTTCACATATATCATTCAATACTTGAGCGAAGGTACTGCGCAACAAGAATATAGCACCGCGTAGAAGAAAAACATGGTAGTCTGTGTTGTCGACTATCAACTGATTGCAGGACACTTATACAAGATGGGCACAGATAGCATCTTGCGAAGATACGTGCTAGAACATGAAATACCAAGAGTCTTAGCCGAAGCTCATGAGGGAATAGAAGGAGGGAATTATCCAAGTAAATCTACCGTGTAGAAGGTATTGCACGCAGGACTTTGGTGGCCAACGATTCACAGAGACTCGAAGGAGTACTGTAAAAAATGTGATGTATGTCAAAGGTTAGGAAAACCTAATAGAAGAGACGAGATGCCATTACGACCACAAGTAACATTACAATACTTTGATAAGTGGGTAGTAGACTTTGTGGGACCAATCAACCCACCAACAAAAAGAACAAGAGGTGGGTACATTATCTCCACGACAAAGTACGTAACAAGATGGGAGGAATTTGCACCAGTGAAGGACTACAGCGCAAAAACAACAACACATGTTTTATTTGAGCAAGTGATCACTCGATTTGGATGCCCAAGAGTTTTAATGAGTGACCAAGGCACGCACTTCATAAACAACACCATCAACGCTATGAAGAAAGAGTTTGAAGTCCATCATTAGAAGAGCACACCTTATCATCCACAGGCGAATGGCACAGTGGAAGAATTTAACAAAATTATGGAAAACATGCTGACAAAGATTTGTAACGTCAACAGGGATGTCTGGGACCTCAAATTACTAGCATTTTTATGGGCTTACAGGACTATGTGCAAAAAGTTGATAGGGCACACACCATTTAAACTGGTTTATGGCCAAGAAGTAGTAGTTCTATTAGATAAAGCTTGGCATGATCGACACATCAAGAAGAAAACATTCAAGGAAGGAGATCTAGTACTAATGTATGACATCAAATCGTTACAGCACCCAGAAAATCTCAGGATGCATTGGTTAGGACCATACAAAGTAAAATCTGTCATAGATGGAGGAGTTGTACAGTTAAGAGATTTATAAGGCACAGAACTCAGAGGGATGATCAATGGGAGCCGACTGAAGCTGTACAAGGACATTCGACCATCCACCGCGTAGTAAAAAAAAGAAAAAAAAAAGGAAACAAAAGGAAAGAACCAAAGAGGATGCAATGCACTAGAGGTAGAAAGGCCACGTGAATTTAGAAACACAACCTCAATGAGGAGAAGGAAAATGGTCACATACGAAGGGAAACGAGCAGGAAAAGGAAATTTGAAAAAATCAGGACGACATGACAGCACTAGGCGGAATTAAAGGATGGCAAGGACCAATGGGATGCCACATTAATCATGCCAATAGAGGATGACAAGGTAGAGTAATGTCAAGTACAAAACCGTTGGAGGTGCATTGAACTAGTAATTAAGATGCATTAAACCCATAATCAAGGAAGTGTTCTCGACAAGCTTCATGGGAAAACCATACAACACACGGACGCAAGAGCCAATAGTCTATTCACAAAAAGGGAACAGACAAAGAACACCATAAGCTAAATATCATAGAGAGATTTCACAGAGATCACAGAGACCATTCGAATTCAACAGACATTTGACATTCACCGCCATGGCACCACAGAAGCAAGCAGAAGTGAGCCAGACCACCACGAAAACTAGAGTCCATAACAGGTCACAAGGATTGGAGGAAGAAGGTGAACAACAACCATCAGAGATCGTCAACGTCGACGAGATTCCATCCCCATAAACAACATCGGTGCACTCAACACCCATACTGGAATAAATCCAATAGCCAACACCAGAGGGAAAGAATACAGATATATCAGCAGAAGTTCAGGAGCCATAGAACCAGGAAACAGAAACCCTAAAGGAGGTGCAATCAAAGAATGTCGAAGTAGCTTCGAGAGGTAATGGAACGACACCAATTTGAGAGCCAACAGTTGAGCCAAACGAGTCGCAGACGACCATATCAGACCACCTAACAGAAGGAATGGTCGAAGACATCACAGGTCGGATAGAATGGTATTCGTAGGAACAACCGGAATTTGTTGGAACTTCAAGCTAGCCACCACCACCGAGGAAAGGCAAGATATAGATACCGAGCTCACCCCACAAAAAACTAGCAGCATAAATTTTTCTACCACGCATACCAGCTAGGGTACAGGTAGGACCAGAGCTACTAGGCCATATCGGGAAGCTCAAATACTTAGACCACAATGTAGAAAATGAAGACAAGTTTTCGGAAATTGCGAAGAGGGTATTCTTACAGACTATGGGCACAAATCTGGTTGGGGAACCGATAGATTAGCCACTCGTATGGGAAACCGGGTTGCATAAAATAGGAATTTTAGGTCTATTGGATCTACCACATTTTGGTAGAGGACAGTATGCAACAACGTGTGTCAAACAGTTGTTAGTAGTAACACATGGAGGGTACATATGGTTGGACAATCCCGTACCCATAGTCATAGAGGTGATCGCGAGCATAACAAGATTGCCATCCCAGGGCATGGATCCTACGTTGTTTGTGGATGACAAAACCAAGGAGAAACAACTAGCCAAAGAGATGAAGAAGAAGTATGGTACACACAGAGGGACAAGAGGGATCATCATCAAGAGGATCAATGATGCTGCCACACAACTAGGAGAGAAAATCTTGGCCTGTAAGCTGCTAAGAAAATGTCGCAGGGAGGAAGTCCCAGCTAGATTTGTTGCAGTTGTAGCTCAATGCACAGAAGGCACCTCAATGAGCTGGGCACCGTATCTTTTGAACTTGTTCCTAGATGACTGCAAGGATGCACAGGATCTAGGCACAAATTTCCATTATTTGTGGTTGATCACATTGATAGCCTTTATGGGCTAGAGGAAACCAAGGTATGTAAATTTTGGCACCAGACCCAAACTGAATCAGGGAGCGAGATATCAATTTCTCAGAGCTAGCCCAGATACTAGGAGAAAAAAGGCGAATGGGTCCATATTTGAGGGATACCTACACGAGCTGCAAGAATCCATATCCAAAAATTGGAGAATCACACCAGAGGCTATCACGCGATATGGGGACATCTCCAATTTCCAGGCCACACGACACACAATATGGATATAGGCGAGGAAGGATCCAGAGAAATAGTGGCTACAGATGCGCTACTACATCACAGAGGGTGACATTGACATGGTGATCAGTGAATGGGCTGATGAATGGAGGAGTCCAACCATCACCCAAGAATTGTGGAAAAAAATAATAGAAGAAGAGGTAGGGTAGGAAGAAACCCAACCCAAAGAAATCCAAGTGCCTAAGAGATGAAGAATGGGTCAGGGTAAGACAACACAAATAGATGAAGGACCAACAAAGACAGGGACCCAGAACGAGAAGAAGGAAAAGATGTAGTTGGACAAGCAGCAGTAGAAACAGGCCAAGCTCGTGCAAGAGACTGCAACAAATCCCAACCCATAAGGACTAGGGGGAAATAAGAGGCCAGTTACGCAGACAGGAGGAGCGCGCAAGAAATCAAAGGCACAAAGGACACCACCAAAGTATATGATCATAGATGACGATGGGGAGATGATATCCTAAATGGTCTAGGACTGTCTATTCGAGGACTTCGACCATGTTGCACACCATAGGGACAAGATTCAATAGGAGTTGGTAGATATGCGGCAGCTCCTCAAGAAAATCAGGGAAGGGAAACCAACAAGAAATAGGGGAATCGAACTATCAACACCGCAAATAGAAGGAAGAGTGCCAGAAGAAGAACGAGAGTCATTCCAGGCAATACTACAACCACATGTAACATTCCACATCAACCCTAGTATGTTGCGCATGGACAAAATTGTGGGGCGTACAACCTTGAAGGACTTAAGCCAGATCCAACTTATGTTGACAATGATACCATCAGGGGCACTACACAGGTTGTAGGTGAGCGTAAACCATGAGGCAGAGTCTCGTGCACGTAGAGGCTTAACTGAATTAAAGCAGGCAACAAAGAAGTTGGACGCATAGTCTATGAGAAGGCTAAATCTGAGACCCAGGAGGAAAAGGAGCGCATAAAAGGATTGGAGCAGAAAGTGACAGGAACTTATGAGAAGATTCCACAAGCCGTGCAGAGTGAGGAAATCACAGCAACTGAAAATATTGATCAGATTGCGCAGGCAATTGATCAATATCATAAGGAGATCGAGAATCTCTGAGAGCAGCTCCGACCAAGCACACCACCAGCAGTGAAGGACCAAAGGAAGAAGGAAGAAACAACGCATCTGCAGGAGACAGAAAAATAGGTCATCACAACAACTGACTTGTTCGATAAAGCAATGCAACTTTGGACTAGCTTAGAAGAGGATCAACAGGTCCAACAATGGGACAAGGAAGAAGAAAGGATCAACACATCGATCCAAGAGCTCAAGTAGAAGTAGAATACAATACCAATCACAGAACATGTCAAAGGGATGCAAGACATGAAGAGATTGTAAGAAGAGCTAATTGTCGCATAAACCCAGAAACAGGAGCGGCAGGCTCAAATAGAATTGTTGCAAGAGTGGGTATTAGAAGTCCTGGCATAGACAGAAGAAGACAAGACACAAATAGCACAAACCCAAGAAGAATGTGTGGAATTGATCAGTGACGACATTGCGGTCCAGGCAGTGGACACACTCAAGAAGAAGACTGTGTAGGCGTAGACACAGGTAGCGGAGCTGAAGGAAAAATTCCAGGAGATCACCAAGGAGATCGAGGGAGCACACAAAGGATAGGAGGCTCGGGATGAGCCACATGTTAGTGTTGGGGGAATGTTGGCAGTAGGCCAAAGTGAAAAGAAAGATGATCACGGGGAAAGAAAGCATCCAGAAGGGAAGCAACAGCTGGAAGAAAACATAGCACACGCTTTCCTTGTGTACGCTTTCAATACATGAGGATATATATTGTAATGGATGACAATCCAAAGAGATATATATATATAGATATTGAGGTATTATAGAGGTTCGGTTCTGATTATTGTAGTTACACATGAGTGGATGCGATATGTAATGTTTTTTTGTATGAGATATTTTGTAAGTTATTGAGCTAGAGGAGATGAGCGAAGGTAGATCTTGAGGATCAGATCACAGGGTGAGGATCCTAGTGTGATCTAGTTCGCATTATATAGATCTTACCCATCAGAGGAGAAATGTAAGCGCACGATGTTGTAGCGACAAAATGACTATAATAAAAGAGCTGAGAGCCAAATCTTTGTGGGCGTAGCCCAGGAGGGGGTGAACCACGATAAAATCTATTTTATGTGATGAATGCATGCTTATATTTATCATATTTTTAGTATTTATTGCTATGATGAATGAATGAGTTGTTATACTCCTACATTAATCGTGAATACTGATATATTGCATTAATAAGTTACAATAGCACTCCTTTTACACAGTTATTAATGGCTATATTTCCTTCTTATTCGCAAACAACAGTATATCGCATTTACAGTTATAATAATGGTTCAATATTAAGCCCTCATATATCATACTCAATCCTAGGCTGTAAACACCTGAGTCTTACAGCCACCCATTAAAGCTATCACCAGTGAGACTACGCAGCGCATTCTGTGTGTTGTGTTGCCTTCTGGTTCACCAGGAGGGCTGATAGTTTTAGAGGCTTTGTTGGAAACCCAAAAGACATGAACCCTAGGTCGGTAAAAAATCAGACAGGGTAGAAGAGAAGAATTTAACCAATAGACACTCTCTCCTTCAAGGTTCTTCTAGGTAGTCTACTTAGGCTTCAGGGTTCTGGATCATTTATGGTTATTTTCAAGGCTTCGAGGGGTCATTTATGGGTTATTTTTGTGTTGATTCAAGGGTTTTAGACTACCAACAAAGGTTTTTAATAAGGGATGTTAAATAAAGGGTTTCTAGGTTGCAGGTTACAAGTTGTTTTAAGAAACGATTTGCACAGTTAAGTGGTTGTTCAAGCCCTAGGCTTCAGTTTTGAAACTAGGCTCCGATACCATATGTAATTCCCTTCCATGCTTCATAGCTAAAAGTAAATTTGTATTTCTATTTTACATGGCAATAAACTTCTATTTCTGATTATTTCTTGGTTCTGTTTGCAAGACAAAATGTAATTTTTGTTTACAATATTGAACACTTAAATTTAAGTAGTCACAATATGCATTTTCCATACATATAAATATCATAACTTGGAATTAGAGTACAAAAATAATATTTGTGAATTATCTCTTGAAGAAGAAGGTTGTCCCTTGAGATACTCCCTGTTGAGTTAGTCCCTCTTGCTTGTTGCTAACTGAAACTTGCATGTTGTTAACTGAGACTACTTGAAACATGATATTTTCCTCCCATCCAACTAGGAACAAAGCCTCTCCGGCTCCCTAGCTCTAGGAAATCATATTTCCTGGCCCCCGAACCCAAAATCCCAGCAACACCATCCCACTAGTAAGCTAACCAAAAATTTCCAACAATTTTCCCTTCTCATATTTCTCCTCCTCTCTCTCGAATCCCCCCCAAATGTCTAACTCACCCTTCCTTATCCCTCCGTCCACCGACTCTCCCCCTCATAAATTTTCCATCTCCCCTTATCCTTCATCATAAGTTCATACCTACCTCTAAAACAATAAAATATTCAATTCCTTGTTTGTTGCATTACTTAATTCTAAAAAAAATAAAAAATCTTATTAGCTCAATAATTAATTGAATTAGATATATTAATGACTATAATTAATTAATTAACAAAATTAATACATTAATGTCTTAATTTAACTTAATTAATTATAATCATTAATTAAACTAATTGGGTGTTACAACTACATGGACTGCATGGGGATGGAAAAACCATGCGAGATTGACAATCAATAGAGCGAGTGGAGCAGAACAGAAAGGGACTGAGTGCAAGTGCAGAGAAGGATATAAATGTCAGACAATTGGCTTAGGTTGATGGATAGTTGGTATGGACTATTGGTTGCCGTTGATGTCAACCCTTGGAGAGTGATATTGTATATTGAGGTCAACCCTTAGTCATTGATGTCAACCCTTGGAGAATTTCGATAGCGAATTCTGATAGCACAAAGGAATGGACAAGGGACCCAAGTTTGTTTGAGGTATAAAGACATGAAGATAAGAGAATTTACAGGTAATACTATTCTAAATGGATAGTACATGTCATTCCATTTCCAGTGATATGTTGAACATCACATAACTCCTTACGGTTAGAGAGTTATGGCCATGCAAAGTTGGAGAACCCTCTTGAGTTATCTAGAAGCCCCTAGAAGGTCAAAGAAGTCAATTATTCTAGAAGCTCCTAGAAGAAGTGTACTATTCAAATTGATGATAACTAGGAGTTAATCATAGGTACGGTTGTTGTATTAAGAAAATAATTAAAAATAAATTAGTTGCAAGAGGTTGTGAGTAAAGAGAAATTATTTAAATAATAAAGTAGTTGGTTGCAAAGAGAAATTATTTAAATAATAAAGTGGTTTCAACAAGAAGTGGTGAGTTTACTATTTATGGATAAGTCAAATTGGTTTCAAGAGAAATTATTTAAATAATAAAGTTAGTTGCAACTAGATGTGGAGAACTTACTATTTGTGGATAAGGTAGTTATAAGTGGACAAGTGGTTAGAAGTTGGTTAAACCCCAAAAGAAGGAAGTTGGGTTAAGTTGGTTAGAAGGTAACCCCTTGAGGAAGCTACATGAAAGTATAAATAAGAGATCAAGGCTCTCCTATTAGTACCTATTGAATATTATTGAATATGGTAAAAGGTTTATTGCATGTACACATTGATACATCAAGTGACGCAATATTGAGGAAGTGAAAGAGGATTGACGATGAAAGATTTAGAGTTGTAGAACTACTAAAAAAAAACATTTTATGAGGCGTAAGTTGGATAACAATATAATAGGGTGCATACGTACGCGAGATGATAGTATAATAGGGTGCGTTCATGAGGGTAAAGCCATAAAAACTTGAGAATATGAAGATGCCAGGTCTCTAGATTCTGAAAGCAAGCTCCCAGGAAGGTGTATAGTGATCAGGTACATTTGATCTATCCACTGGTTCAAAATGTATGTCTTATTTCTATGAGTAATTGGATTTTGTTTTATACATGAGAAATGTTTATTGGGGTTTGAGGATTTTCCCTAGAGATATTATTGGTTGCATGGGACTTACTGTAAAAGTCGGATCTACAGAAACACAGTGCTGGTATAATCAATATTTATCATTGATACATCTTCGAGTGTTGAGACATAGCTAGTATTCCTTGGTACATGGTTGAGGGTTTTTGGTTGTGATGTGCTAGAGAAGTTGTTGGTTAGTTTGAGGCAGATCTGGTGTAGTACATGGATGGTACATGTGTGAGTGTTATTGGTGTATCTTATGGTACATTGTGAGAGGATTTTGTTAGTGGTCTTGATATATGATTGGTACACACTTGAGGTTGTTTGAAGCAGCGTTGAAAAAAAGTTATAGAGAAAATTCCAAGATGACTCACTTAAAGCAACAAAACACTAGTATTGATGTTCTGATACCAAATTTTGTTAACCAATGCATTGAGTATGATAAAAAATCAAAGAATAACAATCCACTTCGAGGGGGAAACATCCTTTTACAATATATTGAATGTACAAACATGAAATAAGATGATCCTAGAACTAGGTCTCCTTCGTATATATATAGGACACAAGTGGGTACAATTATAATGAAAGGGTACAATGAAGGGTTCTAGCCTACATACAAATATAACACTAGAAATGTATTGATTCAATATATAAGGCTTAATAAGGGGTTTTGTACTTAACATGGTTCTTTTTCTAAGGCTTAACAGAGAGAGAGAGAGAGAGAGAGAGA
>JZKD02S0155010.1:101871-112648 GCA_000966675.3 Picea glauca | reverse complement strand
CAAATGACCAGGGGATGACTTAACTCCTCAAGACTTTGGACATAAATAGATGGGTTTATATGTCTTTCTTTTATTCCTATGAACATCTTTTATTCATATGAACATGGACCATCAATAATGTATGACTAATCTATCATCATAGCACATACTAATTTTTAATATATATTATTTTTACTCATATTTATTATTTTTACTCATATTTGTGAATCACCAATTATCGAAGTAAAGGTAAAAGACACTTGAGTACAAGCTTTGCACATATTATAAAGATTCTTTTTTCATTACAACCTATAGTGTTACATTCTCAAAAATAAATAAATAATCTTTAATAACATTTTATCAATTAATATTCTAAAATATCCTAACCCAATCATTAATACCATTTCATCAACTAATGAATATTCTAAAATATTCTAACCCTTTTTTTAGGAAGATATTTTTTATGTTATCTTCCTCTATTGATCTCTCCCATACATATTTGTCAATTTATATGTCCTTTAAATTGGAGAGCTTCTTTATTCCTATGGCCAGTCTCTTCAATGCTCTACATTCATCTATATATAAGGTTTGAAGTTTGGGCATTGTACCTTTCGTCCACACAACATTTAAGCTTGATATACTCTCTAACCTGTCCATTTGTTCGATAGACAACCGTTTCAACATCGTAAATTCACCAACGCTTCCCCTAATCCCCAACTCCCTCACTTCAGGGAACCCATCGATTGTTAATACCCCCTCACTTTAAAGAACCCATAGATTGTCGATACCCTTAAATTTGAAAATATATCCAAGTGGTGGAAGCTCCTGTAGATTGTTAGAACAGAGAAAATACAACTCCTCCAGTCATTCAAAGTCACAAATACAACTGGGTGAACTTATCCCTTGGTACCCTCGAAGATCAAATATCTCCAGGTTCTCCATGTTTTGCATGTCCATGGGAAGATCTTCCATTACATCATCCCAACAACTTGGGATATCAAAGTGCAATACCAAATGCTTCATCTCCAACTAAGTTCCCATTATACCCACTTTTATTTCATCTACTATAATTCTCGATTTTACATGCACACTAAGATCCATCAAATTTGGAAAATTTGTAAAATCCTTCAAACTACACATACTGTTCTATGCTTCCTCCATGCCCAAATTCAATGAGAACAATTCTAGCTTGTTTAATGACGTAAGTTGAGAGATCTCACGTGGAATCCCCGCTAACTTGTAACAATTATTTAAATTTAAATGCTTGAGATTTTTAATATTTTCTATTGTACATGGCAACGATTCTATCTATGTACATCTGCTAAGATGAAAAAATTGGGGCTAAGATCAAAGTTCAAAGTTTGGGCTAAGATCAAAAATCAAAGTCAAGAGATATGTTGGCTGAGATGTAGTATCATTATAATAGAAAATTTCCATTCATTTACAACCATCCATCACTTCTTCTGCAGGAAACTCATCCATCTTTTGACTTGTTCTAAATAAGCATTTCCCTTCCTTTTCAACAATATAGAGTGGCATATCACGAACAATATCGTGAAATTTTATGCAATCATTTTTGCGAGAAGCCACCCACATCATATCTTCACTAACATACTCAAACAAGGAATGTTCTACTAATTGATTTACAATTTTACACACCTGTGTCCTATATCCATTAAAAGGCTTTTGTCTCTTCTCTTTACCAATCCCTCCCCTATCCTTTTTGTCAGAGCACCATGGTTTTTGAAAGATTTTTTGCAAAAGAATTTACATCCTTCCTCCAGGGAAAGGGGTCGTATTGGTATGCAGTAGTTGTCATATGCCCCCAATTCTTGAATCACATCTCTGTGGCAAGTAGATATTACCACTCTAATACCTTTATCATTGCCGAAGGGGATTCCCAATTCTTCCAGTTGGATTGGATTCCAGATATCATCAAGGATGAGAAGAAATTTATTTTCCTTCAGATAATTAGAGAGTCTCATCTTTCACATGACAAGAACAGTAGAACTTATCTTAGCATTAGAACTATTGATCCCCAGGTTTAAATTGATTTCGTTGGCAATAATACTCTACAAGTCCAGAATGTTAAAATTCTGTGAAACAGTTAGCCAAATCACCTCTTCAAACAAATTGTTAGGCAGTGGAAGAATAAACATAACAATATTCTAATAGCAAAGAAAATAAAACCAAGATTAAACCAGACACAACATCAATCACACAATTGACACAATGATTTACGTGGAAACCCAATAAGGGAAAAAAACACGGGGAAATGATAATCGATATTCTTATTATTCAAGGGAGAATTACAATAGCCAACACATGCATACAACCATCCTGTCCTCTCTACGCACACACCGCACTCCATAGTATTGTGTCTCTCACACACTCCTCACCTCTATGGGTATGCTCATATATATAGCATCTCTCAAATAGTTAGACAAACTTATTATAATAAGATCCACCAGTTACACAAATTGTTTATTGAAGAGTGCATGCATGCACATTCTAAATTTAGTTGATGTGCATGTGCATGCTACTGAATGGGAAATTAGTTGGCACATTTTCAACAATCTCCACCTTGACAACAATTTACCTGATATATCATGCCCAAATTAATTCATCACATTTTCTGCAAGCTAAGAGAATCCAAACACCATTGTAGCTTCTCTAACAAAATTGGTTTCGTAAACATGTTCGCAAAATTCACTTTTGTATGGACCTTTTCTAGAGCCACTCCCCCTTCATCAACAACCTGTCTTACAAAATGGTATTTGATATAAATATGCTTCGTCTTACTGTGATAAGCGATATTTCTAACCAAATGAATAACACTTTGACTATCACAAAATACTTTCACCTTGTCCTGCATCCTTCCAAACTCACCCAACAAACCTTTTAACCAAATTGCCTCCTTACATGCATGTGAAGTAGCCATATATTCTGCCTCGGTAGTCGATAAAGAAACTAGTTTTGAAGCTTTGACATCCAACTAACAGGTCCTCCTGCAATAGTAAAGACATATCCTGAAGTGGATCTCCTTTTTTCCAAGTCACCTACAAAATGTAAATCTACATAACCGTAAACTGAATCATTGGAACCATCATAGGTGATAGAATAATTACTTGTTCCTCTAAGATACCGAAGAAGCCATTCCATTGCTACCCAATGCTCTTTACCTAGATTTTCCATGTATCTAATAACAACACCAACTGCATGTGAAATATCTGGTCTAGTACTCACCATCGCATACGTCAAACTTCCTATTGTATTTTCAGATGGTACACGAGACATATAATCCTTTTCTTCGTCATTACCAGGACATAAACCTGAATAAAGCTTGAAATGGGAAGCTAAAGGGATTTGCACGGGTTTCACATTATTCATATTGAATCTCATAAGTATTTTCTTCACATACTTTTGTTTTGATAACCACAACTTACCATTTTTCCTGTCTATGTGTATATCCATGCCCAAGATTTGTTTTGTTGCTCCTAGATCCTTCATACCAAACGCCCTAGCCAAATGAGCCTTTAACCTGTTGGTTTCGATCATACTTTTTCTTACCACAAGCATATCATCAACATATAACACCAAAATAATGAATATGTCATTTTCCAACTTTTTAAAGTAAACACAGTGATGATATTCACTTCTTGTAAAATTTAGGCTCACCATGAAGGAATCAAACTTCGTGTACCATTTCCTGGGAGACTATCTCCGGCCATACTATGTCTTCTTGAGTTTGCAAACAAACCTCTTATTGTGATCCTGAACAAATCTTTCTGGTTGTTCCATATATCTATCCTCATTCAAATCTACATGTAAAAACAATGTTTTAACATCTAGCTGCTCTAACTCAAGATCAAGTAAAGAAACTAGTGATAACACAACACAAATTGAAACAAGCTTCAAAACTGGTGAAATATTTCATGAAAATCAATACCTTACGTTTGAGAATACCCTTTTGCTACCATTATTGCTTTATACCTTTCAACTTTATCATCAGCTCCCTTTTTCAGTTTGTAGACCCACTTGCAACCGACAACCTTCCTATCCTTTGGAAGTTCTACCAGGTCCCATGTTTTATTCCTCTCTAAGGCATCAATTTCTTCTTTCATAGATTTTTTCTATTGAGCACTTCCAGATACCTTAATTGCTTCCGGATAACAACTAGGTTCTCCATCAATAGAAACTAAAGCTAGAGATGAAACATAATCATAATACCTTTTAGGAGGATTCCTGGCCCGTGTAAATCTCCTTAGAGATGGTTGAGGCATATCCTTGGTTTCCTGGATATCTTCTACATCTTCATCTTCTTCTTATGGAACTTCTTCATGCTCCTCCCTTTCTTAATATGGTTGAGTTTCCAACTGAATTTGTTGAACTTGCAGTACTTGTTCTTCTCTCACTTCAAAATCTACCAGTTTTGATTTTAAGAGTAAGGATTCATCAAATACTACATCTTTGCTTATGATGCTTTTGTGGGCAGTAAGATCCCACAATTTGTACCCCTTAACTCCATCACCATAACCATCAAAGACATATCTCTTTTATCAAGGATCTAACTTAGAATATTGATCTTTAGAAATAAGAGCATAAGCATCACAACCAAATATTCTCAGGATTTGAATAATCACAGGAATGACTTGTCCATACCTCTTATGGAATCTTACAGTTTATTCCAGTTGATGGTGACTAATTTATTAGATAGCACACTGTAAGAACTACTTATACCCACAATTCTTGTTGCAACTTGGAATTACTGAGGATGCTCCTTGCTCTCTCTAGAAGAGTCCTATTCATGCATTCAACAACACCATTTTGCTGAGGAGTATAAACCATGTTCTTATGTATTTCGATCCCACCTTCCTTGCAATATTTTGCAAATTCCACAGATGTGAACTCACCTCCATTATCTACTCTTAATCACTTGATTGACCTGTCAGTTCTCTTTTCAACCAAAGCTATGAATTTCTTAAAAGTATTAAATGCACCATCTTTTCTTTAAAGTAAATGGACCCAAACCTTTCTAGAGTAATAATATATAAATGTCACAAAATATGACGACCCTCCAAAAGAAACTGTAGGGGGTGGTCCCCAAACATATGAATGAACGTAATCAAGGATACCTTTGCTTATATGTCTCCCTGTTTTAAAATTTTGTCTACATTGTTTTCCAAAAACATGATACTTGCAGAAATTCAAATTCAGAAACTTTAAACTGGGAAGTGACTTATGATCAACTAGTACCTTAAGCCCTTTTTGCTTATACGACCAAAACGTTGATGCCATAAACGAAGAGAGTCACTTGAACCTTCATAAGCTACCACTGCTTGATTTATTTTAGTTCTTCCTTCAAGCTTATAAAGGTTCTTGATCCTCTTTGCCTTCATGACTACTAAGATGCCTTTGGACACCTACAATACTCCACTTTGAGTTGTACACCTGTAACTAGCAAAATCTATAAATCCCAAAGATATCAAGTTCTTTCTAAGTTCGGGTACATGCCTTACATCTATTAATGTTCTTACATAACCATCATGCATTTTAATGCAGACGCTACCAACCCCAACAATTTTATAGGAAAAATCATTTCCCATAAAAACAACACTGTCATCAATAGATCGGTAAGTTGATAACCAATTTCTATGAAGACACATGTGGCTAGACGCACCAAAATATAAAAACCAAAGCTGATGTTGATGTGAAAAATCACAAGTAGACAATACCTCATCAACCATACTTGAACCTGAACTTGTTTCAGCTACATTAGCTTCCTTTGCATCCTTTGTGGAGTCCTCTTTGGATGCATTTTGTCTTTTCCAACAATCCTTCTTGAGATGCCCTAATTTTCCATAGAACCAACATTTTTGTTTACTCTGATTTCCTTTTGACTTAGACCTTAATGTACCCCTATGATCTTTCCCTCTTTCTATAGATCGACCTCCACCACCATCGCTTCTGTTGTTGAGGCTTATTTACTAGATCTTATCCTCATTTCCTCAGACAACAGAGCTCCCACAATAGTGTCATAATCAATGACATCTATTGAGCTGAACCACATAGATGTGACCAGATGATCCCAAGACTCAGGAAAAGAACACAACAGTGTAACTGCCTTGTCCTCATCTTCATACTTTACTTCCATCATCTTCGTACTTTACTTCCATACTAGATAATTGACAAATTAGTGTATTGAAAACATTCAAATGATCATCAATTTTTGTACCTTCTTTCATCTGTAAGTTGTACAACTTCCTTTTCAAGAAGATTATGTTCATCAGGGACTTTGTCATATAAAGACTTTCCATCTTGCTCCATAAGCCTGTTGCTGTTTCCTCTCCAACGATGTTAAACAAAAATTCATCTGCCAAACACAGAGGAATGGTTCTGAGTGCTCTTGAATCTAGATCATCCCAATCCTCATCTGAAATACCTGTTGGTCTTTTTGACTTTCCTTCCAATGCCTTTTGCAACCCTTGTTGCACAAGCAAGTCCCGCATCTTGAGCTTCCACAATTGAAAATTATTCTTACCACTGAAATTTTCCACCTCAAACTTTGAACTCTGTACTTTCACCATTAGCACAAACTATTCAAACAAATCTTATAATACTAAGCCTTAATATGGAGGAATTATCTTACTCAATGTACCCCAAACAATAATTAAAAGGTTTAATCCAAAAACCTTTTAATAATATATAAAAGTGTACAAGTCACATATATTTTATAAGGACTCCACCCATGAAATAAAAGGATCCTTTATAAAATATACCACCTAAGTATCCTCCACTCATTTAATAAAGGCAATTCTCCATGTCTTATGCATAATGAAATAAAAAGGTTCGAATTTCATACCATGAGTTCGCAAGAAACTTTTAATTTTTTTATGAAACAACGAGTATTGCACCCTAGAGAAGGATAGCATGCCACACTTTCCAAAAGTGTGGCATTGTGACACTTAGCATACGACACTTTCTCCAAATTTTCGCACTGTGTAATATGTACTACTTGTGTGACACTTTGCAGAAATTTTAAATTTCGCAAGTGTGTTTGTGATTGTCACATTCTGTAACAAGAACAATCTGCGATAGTGTAATAAAACTTATTCTAGGTCGATCCATTCCACTCAGCTTGTCATTCAACGATCTGATTCTCTTCTCCTTCACCCTTAGATTCTTCAAATCTATGCTCTGATACCACTTGTTAGGCAGTGGCAGCATAAATGTAACAAGATTTTAATAACAAAGAAAATAAAACCAAGATTAAACCAGACACAACAACACTCACACAATTGACACAGTGATTTACGTGGAAAACCGATACGAGAAAAAACCACAGGGAAATGATAATCGGTATTCTTATTATTCAAGGGATAATTACAATAGCCAACACAGGTATACAACCATCCTATCCTCTCTACTCACACACCACACTCCACAGTATCACTCCTCACCTCTATGGGTATGCTCGTATATATAACATCTCTCAAACGGTTAGACAAACTGATTATAATAAGATCCACCAATTACACAAACTGTTCACTAAAGAATGCATGCATACACATTCTAAATTTAACGGATATGTATGTGCATGCTACCACATGGGAAATTAGTTGACACTTTTTCAACAATTACCTTTCTTGTAGGTGTTTTAGACCGTTGTCAGCAACTAAGTCTTGTCGATGCCACCCATGCCAAATATTCCTACTACCAAAAATTGAGGATCTTCCACATCAAGCCAATATGTATTCAGCTGCAACTCAGTCGATATTATCCCCGACCCCACAAACCCAAACACCGGTAATGTCTGAAGTAATACCCCTGCTTCCATTGGTGTCGATGAAGCAATCTATTGAGTATCACGTACTATCACACACTATTGAAATGACATTTCGAAGATTATTGTAGCGTTCCTCAATATCTTTATTGTATTTTCTAATTTGTCTAGAGAGTCTGGGCTTGTAGAAGTGGCGATCTAAACAACCTTGTCATTTTTGGGAGCGATTTATGGTCCTTTCTGCATCTTCTAGGGGACTCATGGAGCTTTTCCAACCCTTCATTCACGTCGGCCGACATCCTTCCTTGCTGATGTTGAAATCTGTTGGTCGTTTCTTCTTTGAATACTCTTGCAGTTAATAGCTTCCCTTACAGAAGCTGAGTGTTTCGATCCAAGTGAATAACGTCATCTATGAGTTGGACAAGTGGAGCAACAACAACGCAAAAACCATTTCTTATGGTGTTGGCTACAGCTGCAGTCCAGACGACCTCCATGGCTTTGGATTTTTCAACTCCAAAGCAAAGAAAACCCGAGCAGAGAGCAAAAGAAAAATATGCAGAAGAAATTTTGAGTGCAAAACAATATGAAGCAGAATTTTTCGTAAAAAATCTAAATGTATCCGGGGTGAGATGAATTGGATGTAAGAAATGAGCGACAGTGGACCTAATTAATATAGAATGAAAAATGATAGAGAATAAAAAACAATGGCGTAAGAATCATCGATGGTGATCTCCCACTTGCTGCCATTTTTCCACAATCATCTTTTTAATGGCCACAATTTTCTCCATGGTAGCTATTTCCTCCATGGAAATTGGGTAAACTTACATTTTACATTTCCATACATTTTGCACAATGGGTTCTTCATTATTTGAACTTTGTCATTGGGTAACTAGATGAGCATTTCCAACGACTTCCTCTTAATCACGTGAACATCTCGTGCTATCTAACTAACCTCACCAACTGCCAATTTTTTGGGGGGCGTTGTTTGGGAGCTGGGAGCTTCCACTGCACAATCACCCGTGCATATAGTTCCCTTCTCCATTCACCACACTACTAGTGGCTCTCCGTAGGTCCACCATCAAATCTCAGTACAATTAAAAGAGGAAGAAGCAACGACAAATTCAACACACTTCCCCCGCTCCATGACAATTAAGACTAGAAAAAATCAACACACTTCCTCTCTCCACGAAAATTTCCATTGCAATTTTTCTTTTACTTGAGTATTATTTAAAATCATATTTTACTTTGTAGAAGTAATGAAAATATGTTGAAAATAATTATAATGTATAGAGATAATACAAAGCATTTACAAGTTGATAACAAAGTATTATTAGTTTGTTGTTGTAAAACGTGTAATTAATATTATTAAAACATATTATATATATAAATTTTGTTGTTGAAGTGTAATTTTATTTTAATGATATACATTATTAATATTTTATTAATTAATATTATTATGTTGTTATTAAGTAATTTGAGAAATTTTGTATTGCACTTCATACATTACAAATATTAATGATTTATATCAATTATATTGGTATATCATTTTGTTATTCTTTGGATGGGGTGCTTTCCAATTTATCAAGCAATGTGGTTCACGTAGTGGAGTCGATGCTCAGTTCAAAGAAAAAAATGGTTGCTACCATTATGTAGCCTGGTACATTCGTCTCTTCACCTAGTACGTTCACCCCTTCACTGGTCCATCAAAACAAATCACAATTGCGTGGTGGTGTATGCCCAAAGGTGAGTAAGGATTGCATCATTGATGAAGACGAATATTAAGGCATTGGGTGTGATAGATCACTTCAGTCAGTTAGTCTGACCATTTTGCAACTGCCTAGTGATGCACTTCAGGGTTTGCAAGAGGCTAGAAACAATTATGATGAAGGGTGTAGAAGAGCTCTAGGGGATAGAACATTCCAGTCTCAAGAAGCTTATAAGGCTCAGACTATACCCCTCTCTCGAATTTACATCAACATTGGATATTGAGAGGAGAATTTAGGTGAAGAGTACAATCTTCTGCATGAGAGAGAGGATGCACACACAAACTCTTATCATTCAGGAATTCATGATCAGAATGAGCGATGAGAGATGGGTTGGTAGGTGGATGGGAAATAGTCCAAATCTGGAAAGATAAATCATCATGCTCATTCTTTGGTAGTTTCATAGGTCTGGTGGATTTCAGTTTATTCTGATTATTTTCATAGATCACTAGAATTTATCTCGTCTTTCTAGATATGGCACCACAAGGAAGGAAGCCTTGTTCCCCCTATGTGAGGTCATCTTGGGCAACTAAGGCAGTTAAGGCTGCAAATTTTTTTTATGAAGACTTTGTTCCTAAGGAGGACAAAACCACTATGCAAGGCCTAGAAGCAGAACTTTGTCTGACTAGGGAATTTAAATATGATGAAGAGGTGGAGTTTCAAGTGGTTGGATTAATCCTTGATCTTGGTTGCACCGTGAATAGGAACTCTAAGTTCTTTTGTACCATGGAACTGTATTGGCATACGAAAACAATGGTTTCCTTACATATGTTGCCCAAGGAGGAAAACTTATGCTAGCTCAAAGGTCAATTAAAGGCTCTGGAAACTCAGAATGCATATCTGATTGAGGTGGTGACTTGGCCTGCTCATTGTCATGGAGGGGCCTTCGTTCCTCATGTTGGCAATTGGTCTGGTCTAGAAATGTCTTATGTTGCTACTTGACAAGGCGGCTCAGGACCCATCTTCACTCAAGTTTTTCATGCTTAGTGATCAATGGGGATTTGATTATACTTTTTATTTTTGTTATCTAGCTTCAAATATTGTAGTGAATTATAGAAAGGGACATGGATCTGTTAGGATTGATGTTTTTCATTTTTTAAGACATATGACATATTATGCAGCATGGTTTACCCACTGAGGCGGGTTTATTTTGAGGATCTTTTATCCCAAGAGGCTATCATGGTCTCTTTGGGCTAGGAACAATGTTGCCTCTCTTGTAAATTATGTCTATAGTTAATACATCAGCTACTTA
>JZKD02S0155010.1:67394-77956 GCA_000966675.3 Picea glauca | reverse complement strand
TTGTCCTCATAGAGTACTTGGCATGAGTACACCTGAAGAAGCTTTTACTAGTAAGAAACCTGATGTTTCTCATTTTAAAATTTTTGGCTCATCTGTTTATGTGCATGTGACCAAGAATGCCAGGAAGAAGCTGGAACTGACTGCTAAAGTTGGGATATTTGTGGGGTACACAGAAACACCCTATAATTATCGTGTGTATTTTTTGAACAGTAATATGACTATTATGCGACGGGATATAAAATTCAATGAGGGGAAAGCCATGTGGTTGTCGCTTGAGAGGGAGCTAGACTTGCATGTAGAAGAGGAACTGTTGGTTCCCAAGGATGAGTCTAAAGATGTGGATCAGCCACATGAAGAGTTTCATGGAGTGGAGGAAACCACTCAAGCAGTGCCATCCATCAGAAATGGCAGAAAGCGTACCACAAAAGCTGACAGATTGAGACTAGATGTTGCACAGAATGTAGGAGCCCCTACTTCACAGTGCAGATAGAGACAGTCTCTTGATCGATTTGCTGGATACATGGCTCTTATGAGAAAATGTATTGTGACTGAACCATCTTCCTTTCAGGAAGCAGTGCAGGACCCCACTTGGGTTGATGCTATGGTTGAGGAGTATGACTCCATTGTCAAAAACAGTGTATGGGAAATTGTCCCAAGACCGATCAACAAATCAGTGGTAGATTTGAGATGGATCTACAAGGTAAAGAAAGTTGCTAATGGGAGTGTGGAGAAATACAAGGCTAGGTTTGTGTCCCAGGGCTTCTCACAGATCGAGGGGATAGATTACAATGAGACCTTTGCACCTGTCGCAAGGTACTCTTCCATAAGATCCATCCTTGCACTCTCAGCGTAGATGGGTTGGCGCATTCATCAGATGGATGTAAAAACTGTGTTCCTCAACGGGATCATTGAGGAAGAAGTGTACATTAAACAACCAGAAGGTTTTGAGACCTTTGACAGAGAGTCGCATGTGTGCAGACTCAAGAAAGCATTGTATGGGCTAAAGCAAGCACCCCGTGCTTGGTACACTCAGATAGACAGCTATTTCACCGGATTGGGCTTCACCAAAAGTGAAGCGGATGCAAACCTATACAACATTGTGGTGGAGGGTAAGCTTTTAATCATTGTGCTTTATGTTGATGATTTAATACTTATTGGTGATGAGTAGTTGATACACTCATGCAAGGATGCCCTTGTAAAGGAGTTTGAGATGAAGGATTTGGGCCTTCCTCATTATTTCCTTGGTTTGGAAATATGGCAGCGAGATTGTGAACTTTTTGTGTCTCAAGGAAAGTATGAAAGAGAGATACTGGGTAGGTTTCACATGGAGGGCTGTAAATCCATGGACACTCCTCTTCTAGAAAACTGGAGGAAAGAGGATGCTACTTCTGGAGAAGTAGTGGATGCTACTATCTATCGATAGTTAGTGGGTTCGCTAATGCATTTAGTGAATATGAAACCATACATTTGCTACGCGGTTAACCAGCTATGCCAAGCGATGGTTAAGCCTACCAAACTTTTTTGGAAGGCGGGTAAGCATGTCCTGAGATATCTGAAGGGAACATCTGAGTATGGATTATGGTACAGAAAGATGGATGAGGTGAAGTTGCATGGCTTCATGGATGCATATTGGGTGGGAAGCCCAACGGACAGAAAGAGCACATCAGGGGGGGTCTTTAGTATCGGATCTACAGTTGTTTCTTGGTACAACAAGAAATAGAGATCCATGGCACTTAGTTCAGCGGAAGTAGAATACATGGCAGCGAGCCAAGCTGCATGTGAGTCTATCTGGATGAGGAATATCTTGGTTGGTTTGTTTGGTTCTCATTTAGATCTGACAGTGATTTATTGTGATAATCAGAGTTGCATTAAACTCTCTATTAATCCTGTGTTTCATGACAGATCTAAGCATATAGATATCCGGTATCATCATCTCAGAGATTGTGTGCAGTGGAAGATCATGTTGCTTCAGTACATTCTTACAGAAGATCAGTATGCGGACATTCTAACGAAGGTTCTCACCAGGAGAAAATTCGAATATCATAGAGACAGGATTGGGGTGAAGGATAATCCCTTTCTTGTTGAGAGGGAGTGTTGAAAAGTCAACAAGAAACATGTGTCTAATTTACTTTTCCCTTTATTAAATTAGACAATAAATATTAATCTATTATCTCATTCATAATTGAGTGATTTGGAATTGTAACAGAATCATAAGTGTAGTTAAGTGAGTTAAGCTTAGTTGTACTAGTGAGAGTTCAGTGAATTAATCATTCATTAATTCACAATCAGTGAACTCACATGCAACTGAAGATTCGCCACGGTTAACTGCATGCATGTCAGTTCCAATGGAGATCCAGTTGAGATAACAGGTGAAAGGGACAGTTGGCTATATGTTGTGAGTTGTTCACACATGCATTGGATATGCTTATGAGCATGTGAAAACGAGGCAATTCAATGAATCGAGATCATTGTGAGAATTCAGATTGCAGAGATTGTGCAGAGGAGGAAGGTTGTCTGGACATGGAAATTGGCACATGTATTTGTTGATTTGTGTATGACAGTGTGAAACGATTGTATTGTACTGAGAGCTCTTGGATTAGAGTTTTGTATGAGATTGTTTCATGATTCATGATATACATAATATATGATAGTGGGGTTTTTAGCTTTACGCTTTCCCGGTGAAACTTTTGTGTTGTGTGTTATTGATATTTCACTTTGTGCATTGTGGTTGTGATCGTGGTTTAATTGCTTCCACAATAATAATAGTAGAAGCGATTCTATATTTAACAAGTGGCGGAAATTGTTAGATCAGGAGAATCGCAGGAATACATTAATTTGTATCATAATTTCTACACTCAATTCTTTCGACATACACACTCAAGGTGAACAATCGTGGGTTTGGGGAACAACTTAGACACAGTACTGAGATAGATAGCAAGAGTGCGTTGATCACTGTATAAACTCATCTTAGTCTGTGGGATCGAATTCTTAATTGGTAAAAGTGTTCTCGGTGCGTGGTGCGATGAGATAAATAGGTAACTTGACAACGGTTTGCTTGCAATGGGTATGAGCCTCCATTAACTCTTGTTCAATACATTATGGCATGGTCTAATGGTCTGATGATGAAATTTTATTTCCCTTTTTCCCGTTCAGAGCATTGATCGAACGGTTATAATATCCCCAACGACTATATTTCTTCACCATGGCAAAGTGCCATGTGTCGTTGTTCTAATATCCCGACAAAGCTCCAATTCTGCAATTTTTCTTTCTATGAGGTCTCCTCTAGAACCTTTTGTAACTTTTCAGTCTTAGGCCTCTTCTTAATTTTCTTTCTAGCCTTCTTTCCAGTAAGATTTGTCTGGGTAGTTCTTTTCCCATTCTGATTCTTATCTTCTTTTGACATAATCATTGTGCATTGTTGAGATTCTTCCCTAGGGTTCCTGGGTAATACTTCTTCTTTGTCTAGGATAGGCACTTCAATATTCTATGGATCCTCTAGTGTTCTCTTAACCTCGACATCTGGGTTGTTATCATTAAATATCTTCTATCTTCTCTCATGTTCTTCAATCAAGTGTGTGATCCTTCTGGTCATAAAATCTTTTAACTCTTGCTTCTTCTCTTCCAAAACTTCTTCTTCTTCTTTTCGTCTGGCTCGATCTATATCAATCCAAGGTTTTCCTTTTAACATGGTAAATGGGGCACTATCTTCAATAAATTTAAAAATCTCAAAATCTTCTTCTGTCGAAGTTCCATTGACAGTCATAGGTATTTGGGCCAGCCTTCCACATAGGCTTACTAGCTTTCCTCTGGATAACCCTATTCCTCCTAATGAGGGATTCATAACAAGCCTCCCTATAGCTTCCCAAGTTCTATCAGTCATGATATTCACCTTTGTTTCCTCATCTAGAACATAGTCAATGTCGAAGTCTCCTATTCTTGCTTCGATGCATTCTTTTTCTTTGAACATCTCTGATAAGATGACATGTTGGTAGTTATTTAGGGTTTATTTCATCTGTAGCAATGCTTGTTCAGATCCTCTCTGGGTTTCTACCATAATCTTAGTTTCTTTATCTTCCTTAGGGTTTTCTTGATTCATATTCATTCTCTAAAGATTAGCAATCATTCTAGGGAAATCCATCACTTCTTGGTCTAGAGCTTTACAACAGAGGCAACCAGGTCTTCCGCTAGGGCATTCCTTAGCCATATGTCCCGGTCTTATGCAACTGTAACAGAGGATTAATCCTCTCTTTAGAATAAATGATCCCCAACCTCTTATGTACTGTGCACTAGAATCATAGTAGCTAACCTGCAAATAATTCTTTCTAGGATCCTGCATCCATTCATTAGTCCAAACATTCTTTCTATGCATAGGTATAGCATATCTTTCACTATTCTTATCATATCTATTAATATCAAACCTTCTTTCATCTATCAATGCCCTAGTTTCCAAACTAGGACAAACTCTATTAAACATACCTAGATCCATACTCTAGAAACAAAAATTTCCACGTATCTTACTTCTACAGAGCAAAACGCTTCCAGATCTAAAACTTTTTACTTATTCTTATCTTTATCAGATCACAGAGCTTGCAGATCTTACCTCTTTTAATCATGAATATCCATTTTTTACCTTTCTTAGAGCACAAAGCATTTAGATCTTGCTTCTTTTCTTCAAAGTCGACCTCCTTTCTTCAAATCGGGCCTATTTCTTTCAGATCTGATCTCCTTTCTCCAGATCAGGCTTCTTTCTTTAGCACAGAGCTTTATAAATCAAGTAGAATACTACGTGCTAGGGCACAGATCTATGCACAAAGATTTCAGGCCAAATCTTTGCATGAATCTTCTTCTTCCTCAATTCCCAACAATCATAGTTTCAGGTCCCGACAATGGAACCATTTGTTGGCATAGGGGCAGACCCGGGGTTCAACGCTACAACAACGCACCAACAAAGCCCTAACTATTGACCCTTTCAGCAACACCTGCGAAGCAGATGAAGTCTCACCCGAGGTAGAGGCAGGGGTGGTTGCAAGACTCAGGTGTATGCAACCTTAGCTGGGACACAGATCTATGATTATAACACTTAATAAATCACTTAGCACCATCAATTCCCTAATATACAATCAATATCCACTTTGCTGATAAAATAGAGCTTCACAAAATTCACACTAATCTACAGTATTTAAGCACTTAGCATAGATAAATGGACTAGATTGATCATATCAAGCACTAAACATGGCTATCTAGATCAGATCTAACATTCTCACATATAATAAGCATAAAGCATAAGTAGATCTATCTAAACATATCAAATCAGTTAGCAAATAACATGTGAACACATCAAGACAAAGCACAAAGCAACATAGCACAGTGCTTAAGTGGTTTGCCCCCACCCTTGGGCTATGTCCACCAACTCTTCTTCTTTATTATCTTCAGTCAATCGTCTATATGCACAGAGCCACAAAACCCTACTCCACACAGGATAGAATATTTGTGTACACTTCGCTAGATCCTCCTTCCCCGAGCTAGTTTACAACACAAAGCCTTCCGCACAGTCTGTCATAATCACTTGCACATAGCCTTGCAAGTCTTAAACAATATGAACAAAGCTAAATCACACAGATCTACCCTTGCACATAACAATTATGGCCCTTCCTTACATTTCCTAGACTTATATTTATACATTACAAAATAGGTCTAAACATGGGTAAACCCATGGGCCGACATCCCAATCCCATTACATAATCCAAAAAAGGACCCAAAAGTGGGTCGAGATTCCACAATCTTCGCTTCATCTTGCGCTCCTTCTTTGAGAGGCTGTGGAAGTCCCAAAATAGGTCAACATGACGAAGGACCTCCCAAAACTTGGTCAAGGGCCAACAATGTGTGTGTGTGTGTGTGTGTGTGTGTGTGTGTGTGTGTGTGTGATGTGTTAAGTACATACATCCAAAGTTTGATGACTTTAAACTAATTAAACATATTGTTTTATGCATATAACTCAATGTGCAGTAGTGTAGGGTTTTTATCGAAAATGGATTAGACACTTAAATCTTATGAAATAATAGACATATTTTTGAAATTATATAAAGAGTTTATTTTGAGAATTAAATTTATAAATATTTCTAAATTTATTGAAAAATGTTTTTAGTATATTTAAAAATAAATTTTAATAGGGATTGGTAAAGAAAATCATTTGTTTTACCCTGGATGGGGTGCCTATTTGATCATGAAGGACACAACACCACAATGAGCCACCCAGACAGGCTACATGGCCACAAGTGGCAACCCCATGTCACATCCACACTCGCAGCAAAGAGCCACTCAGCCAAGTCACTTGCCCATGGGAAGCAGACTCACGTCCCATCACCTAGGCACTTGTTGGCTAGAAAATTCCCCGCCGTCACCTAACCTCCCATACGTGCATCCGAAAATCTACATACTTCAACACCTTACCTCCCTCATGTGAGTCTTCATGGCGCTGCACGATGAGACTTATCGGTCACCTCCAAGCCGGTTTGCATAGTTCTCTCATGCTCCCTTATTTCGAAGCAACCTCTCGGAAGCTCATTTCACCCACAATTATGATCCTTCGACCTCGTGCATTTCTCTCTGGAAAATTTTGGAGTTTGTTGGTGCTTACCCTCCATCTGGGTGGCTTCTGGTGTGCATAGACCCTTCTTTCATGCCACGGATTAGGGGTAGATCAAGGCGTGGTGCGGCCTAGTATTGAGCCTGGGGCAGGGAACCTCCTCCTTCAGTTCAGTCGCGCATGGCCCAGAACCCTTCTCCAACCTTTTCCCCACACTACACTTCGGCTTCTCTCCCTCCTCTGGCTCCCATGGATTCCCAACCTTCGAGAGAAATCTCTCCCCCTCCCCTTACCCACTTAGTCATCCCTTCTCCGTCAATTTCGAAAGTGGACCCTGAAACTGGCCTCTCCCCACTTTCAAACCCCTTCAGTTGTAGAGTGGAATGGTTTGATCTGATGGATAATTCAATTGGCTATGCGCCATCGCCCCCTTGTCTCACCCCCATAGTTTCACCCTCCTCCACTCACCTAAAATCTTCTTCCTCCTCCCCTATTTCCCACCGTCCTTCTCCTTTGATTTTCAGGGACACAGAGCTCTCGACCACTCTTGATAGTATCGAACGGGAGTTGAAGGACATAAAAACAACCATGAATGAAGTGCAGTCCAGGGAAGATGATAGATGGCGCAAGGTGGATAACGTGATGGAATTTATGTAAGACTTGAGAAGGGCCATGGAAGATTGAAAAAAACGAAAAGCATAGGTAGCACAAGTCTACACCGGACCGCGTCTTGGTCCAGGTCACTAAATTTTCCCCATGTTTTATCTATTTCTTAGTCTTTTTTCTTCTTTTTTCGACCCTGCGTGGCAAAGTAGAATGTATGCCTTCTTGCATTGGACACCTGGCCCTGAGTGGCATAATACTAGACAACTGGCAATGGTGGTTTCCCAACAGGGCACCGTTACCCCTCTTTTGACTTTGGACACCTGGCAGAAGTGGTTTCCCAATTGGGCGCTAATGCTAGGCAGTCAAATAAATCTCAGACATGTTTTTTTGATCAGGATCTAATACAAAACCTAAATTACAAAAAAAAAGAAAATCATTTGTTTTAGTTTTTGCAATCCAATAAATATGATTCATTGTACCAAACCTAAAATGAGAACAACCTCCCCCGTATGGGGTGTTAGTGTGGGCCACATGGCGGGATGAGGAGGCAAGTACAGGCCAGCGAGGTAGGGGACCATGTGTCGAGCTCGTGCCATGACCCACCGCCTATTCCATGCATTTATTCACCTCTACGACGTTTGCTACACCATTAATGTTGGTGCGCCTGATTCCCATTGTTGTCTCCTCCATGGCTTCTCTGTTTGCAGGCGACATTAACCCCCGCATGCATCCCGACCCTCTTATCCCTCAGCTTCCCAGACCTGGATTACTATGTTTTCCTTTCTTCATGGTGCTCATTGCCTTTGGACTTCTCCAGGCTCTCCACGTCCATCTGGGACTCTCCTCTCAATTTTTCCTTCCCTGCGAGCTCAGAATGCCACAACAAATAGGGAGGCTGAGGAGAGGATCTCCATGGCATCCTCCTCAGCCTTGAGTTTCTGTTTCTCCCCCTGGATCACCTTCCACGCACTCCTCGTAGCCCTCACAGCTCAAGCTAGAACCTCTCCCCTCCTCCACCCCGCCTGCCTCATGTTTTGAAGGTTTGGTCATCACCCACAGCTCGTTGGGTTCTCTCTCACGATTTCTTGCAGCTCTTGTGAATTCCCTCGCCAGCAAGCCTTCTGTTGCACTAGTCACCTGCCCCTCCCACCCACCCTTGGAGGCGCCACCCTTTCTTCAGAATGCCCGGCACAGGCCACACTCCTCCACAGACTCCATCCCCGACTCGCAGCTGCAGGAAAGCCTGGCCATCCTCTATGGGCTGGTTTTTGAGCTCCGGCAAGGATTGGAGGACCTTCATTTCCGCTTGTATCTTTTGGATGGGAAAACCTCGGCTCTCCTTCAGATCCTTTCCACCTTCCAGGGGGATTTCCACTCCACTCTAGAAATAGCGGTAGCAATAGAGATGCCCCATGCAGAGGCCGTCGACAGGAATGAATAGGTGCAACAGCCAAAAGGTGGCAACTTGGTGCAGGCCATGTACGGAGACACAGAGGCTGTGGAAGCTATGGGCATCCACGTGCACAATCCATCCGGAGTCACTCTGCCAACTGCCAAGCTGGAAGGGGGAAACTTGGATGCTGACATGAAAATGGAAGGGAAAGGGATGTCTGTCGAAGAGGAACCTTGGGACGTGGCATACCAAGCCACCTGGCCAAGTTATTTGCCAAGTGTCTGACCCCTCTGGGGATCTGTTCTTTTCACTAGTTTATTTTCTTAGATGTAGCCTAGTCAGATTAGCTCTGTTTCTCTAAGACTGTTAGATTGTATAATGCTAGACTTAGCTGACTGGCTGAACTGGTTTCCCCATTCTTGGGGAAGTTCGGTAACTACAGCACGGTTGTTTGCAAGCTTCTGTAACTCTGGTCCGGATTTCGAAGGCTCTTTATATATAAAATATCTTACTTACAAAAAAAAATAAAAAATGAGAACAACCTCATTAATTGTCATATAGATTGACATCTTTAAAAATTGCATGTTCATCACTAAACAAATCTTACTAACATTATAAAAAACCACAATCTCACCCCAAATAATTAAAATTACAGATAACATGCATGCAATTTAAAACATATGTACTTTATATACCTTATAGATATAAATAATTATGCAAAAATTATTACCTATGCACACATATAAATTCATCACAAATCTACAAATCTATTAAACATATTTAATATATATAATTAATCTATATACATTCTTAAGTAGATTATGTATATCTATAATTATGATATATAGGTTTTTAATTAGGCTATATAGATCCCTAATAAATTCTTGAAAATATAATTATTTTGTCTCAATCCCAACTGTATCATTAAGACATTTAGATTCCAATCATGAATTAAGACTTTGTCCATAAAATTCATGTTACACACAAACTTTGAAATTGGATCCATATTCCTCTCACATTCCACCTATCTAGAACTGGTATCATGATTTTGGACTTTTCATGGTGCATGAAAATTAAAATTAGTGGTTACTTCATAAATTACAAGTTGTCATTCTTGAATCATGCACGAGGTCATGAGGCTAGCACCATGGCATCAACCAATCACAATTTTTCATTCTTGAATCATGCATGAAGTCATGAGGCCAACACCATGGCATCAACCAATTTCCCACTTGCAAGAAATTGCTAAGAATTAGCATTGGAAATTTTTTCATAAGCATCTTTTTACTAGCCATAATTTTCTCCATAACAACTATTTCCTCCATGGAAATTAGTCACACTAGAGGTACATATACATGATACAATTCCATAGATTTTCCACCATGATACAATTCCATAGATTTTCCACCATGGTTCTTTCATTATTGAACTTTGTAGGTGGGTCATTGGATGAGTTACAGGTACATGATAAAATTCCATACATTTTCCACCCTAGTTCTTTCATTATTGAACTTTGTCAGTGGGTGAGTAGATGAGCATTTTCGGCCATTTCCTCTACTCCTCTTTATCACGTGAACTCCTCGTGCTATCCAACAAAACCTTGCCAGCTGTCAATTTAGTTTTATTATTTGGAAAGTGATCGCTTCCACTCCACAATCACCCATGCGTACAGTCCCACTGTGGGCTCGCCTCTCCATTCACCGCACTGTTGGTCCCTCTCCGTCGGTACGCCATAAAGTCTCAGTACAATTAAAAGAGGAATAAGCAATGACAAAAGACTAGAGAAAATCAGCAGGCTGCCGCTTCATGACAATTTCCATTACAATTTTTGTTTACTTGAAAATACTCCTACATCTGTATATAATCGAATTATTACTTTGTTGTTCCTTATGAATGTATTAATTACATTTTCAAAAATATAATTATTATTAAAACCTATTATATATAAATTTTATTGTTAAAATGTAATTTTTATTT
>JZKD02S0155010.1:40472-61900 GCA_000966675.3 Picea glauca | reverse complement strand
TTTCTTTAGTTTTTGCAATCCAATATATATGATTCATTATGCCAAACCTAAAACTATAAAATGATCTTTCTAAAAATTGCAAGTGCATCAATGAACCACCACTGAACAAAACATAGTAACATTATAAAAAACCACAATCTCACCCAAAATAATTAAAATTACAAATAACATGCATGCAATTTTAAAAACATGCACCTTATAGACATATATAATTATACAAACTATTACCCATGTGCACATATAAATTCATCACAAATCTATTAAATATGTTTAATATATATAATTGATTTATATACATTTTTAAGTACAACATGTATATCTATAATTATGACAAGTAGGTTTTTAATTAAGTTATCTAAATCTCTAACTTGAAGATATAATTAAATTGTTTTATTTTAAATTATATTATTAAGATATTTAGTTTTCAATAGTGAACTATGGTTTTGGCCATAAAACCCATCTTTGTTGCACGCAAACCTTGAAATTGAATCCATATTCCTTTTATATACCAAATATACCCTATGTAAAATTTATATCATGCTTTTAGGACTTTTATATCATGCTTTTAGGACTTTCATGGTGCAAGAACTAAAATAATTGGTTAGAGCATACATCACAAAAAATCATTCTTGAATCATGCATCACTCCATGACATCCATCCTTATTATACACAAGTATAAAAAATTGGGTAGATATTTGTTTAATAGTACAAAGATGTTTTATAAAATATCTCTAAACCAACTTTTATTAAGATTGTGGTGGTACTACTCATATTTGAAGTAATAATAGAGAGTGCATCTTTATTTAAATTAGGCAATTTAATTTTAGAATCTAAATATTGAAGCATGTATTGAATTGTCACTTAAAATTCAAACTTTACACTTAAAAAAATAATTAAACAATTAAGAATGAATAATACTTAATATATATTAGAGATAATTTACAACTTATATGATTCTCATTAATTTTTTTTATAAATATATTAAAAATTAATAATAAAACATTTCTAATTTGTAAAATCTTCATTACAATTATAATATCATTTTTCAATTTAATTATAATTTATTATTATTATTAATTTTGAAATAATAGTAAAAAAAATAATAAAAATAATTTACATGATTTTCAATATAAATTTATATGATTCCCACAAATTTTTTAGAAAATGTTATACTCAATAACCTTAAATTCGCTATATTTATTTTAATTATGTAAAATTATATCATTTCCATCATTTTTTTTTTAAATGTTATACTCAATAACCTTAAATTCCCTATATTTATTTTAATTATGAGAACATTTTTTCTTCTCAACACTTGCTTTAATTACGAGCTCATTTTCTTATCATCATTATACTAAATAAAACTAAATTCCCAACACTTTTAATTATGAGACCATTTTCTCAAAAATTAATGTTCTATGTAGAATTAAATTCTCAACACTTAACTTAAATATGATTTACATAATTCTGAATGAGAAGTTATATTATTCTCCATTTTCTAAAAATGTAAATAATTCTTGACTATAAAATTAAATAATCATATTCTAATTAAATTATTGTAAAACAAAATCCTAATTTCAATTTTCATATAAAATTATATAATCATATTCTAATTAAATTATTATTGTAAAACAAAATCCCAATTTCAATTTTCTTTTATTTGTGATAGTAAAATAATATTCTACTATATAAAATTAATAAAAATCCTTTATAATTTAAACTAGAATTTTTTTATATAATCATATTCTAATTAACTACTATATAAAATTAATAAAAATCCTTTATAATTTAAACTAGAATTTTTTTATATAATCATATTCTAATTAAATCATTGTAAAGTAAAATCCCGATTTCAATTTTCTTTTTGTTTGTGATAGTATAATAATATTTTCTATATAATCATATTCTAATTAAATCATTGTCAAGCAAAATCCCAAATTCAATTTTCTTTTTGTTTGTGATAGTATAATAATATTTTACTATGTAGAAGTAATAAAAATCATTTACAACTTAAACTAGAGATCATTGTAACGTGTAGATCATTGTAACGTGTATAGGTAAGACGAAGTGTCTACAATTTGATGATTCCAAGTCCATTGTGATAACAAAATATATTCCTCACAACTATGTAAATATAATAAAATATATATTGAACTATATAAATATAACAAAATATTAAATATTACTTGGTTGTTACTTATCAATACAATATGCTAAACGTTTAGGTTAACTACAATACATACATGTTTTCATACTATTGAAACATAGTATGATATAATTGTTATTGTTAAATGTAATCTTATTTAATAATACAAATATTAATATATTATTAAGTTTTTCAAAGAAAATTAAATAATATTTTTATGTTAGTATTAAGTAATTTGAAAGATCATGATTGATTATCCTTTATACTATGTATGGAAATTTTGTATTACATTTCCTATATACAATATTGATGATTTATTGCATATTAATGATGTGTATAATTAATTGTTATGAGATTTATTGGTAAATGCGGACATAAACAGATCTTCCTAGATCCACTTAGATCTAGAACAAAACAAGATAGAATATGATGCTTTCCCTAAGCTCTAAACATTAAGTTTACTATCCAACAAGAGATGGACAACATACCATTTAAATATCACTTCCTCTTGCCGTTGTCATCTTAACTCCACTCTAGTGCTCCTGTGATGTTAGATCTGCAAGGGAACACAAGCCAACCAAAGTGAAAGCAATATAATATACTCAACGAGAACTTATGCATGTGATCAAGGAATCATACAATAAAACAAAGAAAGTTTTATGGGAAATAAACATATCATTGTATTACAAATAATGAAAGTGGAGATTACAACCAAAGCCTTGATGTTGCAAGGTCCCCTTCCAATGATCCTTTGCTCCAACATACACACTTGATCCAACCTTGAATGAAGAAGATCCACAATGACTTGATAAACTAAAATGAAGCCCTCAAGTATGAACTGGAGTAAAATTCCCCATCCAATCCTTAGCCTATTCAATAATAATCTTGCTTGAATCAACCTTCTTAACCTTGTCCATGAAAAATCTCTCTTTATATAAAGAATAGAGAGATGGTTAAAGAGATTAGGATAATCCCACCAAATCAGAGAAGCGAGTACTATCCCAACCATACGGACGTCGCCTCACCTTCTAGAAGATCCCCTTCTAGAACTTTCATGAAACTTATCCTTTTCTTAGCCTTTTGACATCGTCGCACCCTAGCTGAAGAGCAGGATGTGAAGACATCACAAACCAGTTTTAGGGCAGAGTGCGACGACCAAGCATTGTCGCACCTTGCTTATGGTGCAGCCTGCGACGACCTTCCTTGATAGGGTTTTTTAGAAGAGAAAGTCGGTCACTCTCCTCATGAAGAAAGTCTCTTTTTGGGAACATGAACACATGTTGTCAATGGATCACTATGATGACCAAAATAATGTGTAACATTAACATGTTAAGTAAATTAGGTTTAAAAATTCATAATGTATATATATTTTAAACATAGCTCCAAGAATTAGCTCAAATGGTTTTGAGTCAAACGTGAAGCTATCCCCAATGAAGAAGGTCATGGATTCAAATTTCTTTTCTCCTTCAGGTTTGGCCCCATATATTCTATAGAAAAAAAATATTTAAAACATGGTATTATGATTAAGTTTTTAATAATTAAAAGGTCTAAATTATATATATATATATATATATATATATATATATATATATATATATATATATATATATATAAAATTAGGCTTAAAAATTCATGATGTATATGTATTTTAAACATGGTATTATGATCAAATTTTTAATAATTAAAAGGTTTAAATCCTAATTTTATATATGTACTTATAGTAGTATTGGAAAATTATGAAAGATTTTGGTTTATGTAAATAAATTAATGATTATTTATATTTAATAAAGTAGTTTAAAAACATCTAGGTTTATATTTATTTGTTTTATTTAATTTTTTTTTTTGTAAGTTAGATTGTATAAAAATCTTTCAAAAAATAGAAATTACAGTATCACGTTTTGTTCCAAACTGTAAAAACTGAACTGCCCCGAGAGGAAAGCAGTTCATCCAGTGGAACATGTCAAGAGCCAAAGTCTTAAGTTACCAGTCATAGAGATTACAATGTCTAAATACAAAAATTGCAGCCCCCTGTGGGAGACCAAATTAACCTTTCCTCTAATACTGACATAAATTGAAACAGACAAAATATGACTATAGGCCCTATGTGGAAAAATAAAAGTTAAACACCCTGCTAACCATGCATAGAGACACCTGTACAAATCAAGTGCCAGGCTTGTAGTATGGCCACACGTCCAAGGAGGTGGTGTTGGTCGTTGGGTCCGCGACTGGTGCTTCTTCCTCCTCGACCGGTACCCCTTCCTCCTTCGTAGTCCCATGCGCATCTGATGCAAGAATGGGCGGCTCAATCCCTGTTGCATCTACTTCTCCATCTGTGGGGTGGAATGCTCCCTGCAATGTTGAGAGCGTTTGCAGGAACAACGTTGCCTTCCCATCCAAGATCTCCATCCAGAATCGTAGGTTGTCCAAGTCCTATCGTAATTCAAATACCATTACATAATTGCAAGGCCTTCTTGCAATTTTGATCTTGATGCTAAGTCAGTGTAGGAGTGAGGCTCTTGTTGTGGTCCATGGCTGGCTCCAAAGACTTCACTTTGTGTTTGGGCGCAGTGTGGTTGGGCTAGGGGTGAATGGGTTGGCATGTTCGCAGGTGAGTTGGGAGGAACAATAGGAATTGGCTGCAAGGTGCAGGCCAAATCTGAGAGTGGCCCTAGGTTGAAACTCAAAGAGTTTCTGGAGAGATCAAACCATTCAAGCCTGCATGCAAAAGGTGAGGAGAGGGGTGGAAGACTACTGAGGCTATGCCCAGACTGTGTCGAAGAGGATGGCGAGGAAGGTGATGAGGGTGAACAACTGTGAGAGGGTGTAGGCAGGGGTCAGAGAGCCACGTGCGGTCGACTGGGCTGCCAAGCCGAGACACGTTTAGATTTCCCTCTTTGTCTCATCATGTATGAGACGTTGTGAAGGTTGTCAAGCGCATGAAAGAAGAAGAGGGAGTGAAGGAGTAGTTGAGGGGAGTGCAGTCCATTGAAGGAATCAGCCGAGGATGAATGAAGCCACGATCACACTTGGTAGAGTTCATAATGTCGAAATTGTTGGTGGAAGAATACACACACGAGCTGAGTAAATTATGGTTCATGGCTCTGATCCATTGAAGGGACAAATAGCCAGAGCAGGGTGCACCGAGATTAATGGAACCCTGGTTAGCGCAAGTTTGTTTTAAATGCATGGCAGTGGTGGAAGGGGGTGGCACATTCATGTCACGTGGTTGGCGCCATGGTGGTCGCCTCCTGTCTGATCCACTTGACATTTGGTCCGCAATAACACCCCATTAGGGGTTGTTTTATTTTAAATTAACAATACTCTAAACATGTTTTAAGTTTACTAACAAAGTAACTTCCAAACACTACTTTAGTATGATTCTTAAAATTATGGAAAAATAACTCATGAAAGGTCATGTTGTAGGAACATATGAAGTAAGTAAGAGGCTTAGGGAAATTTGGAGGCATACAACCCCATACTTTTGCTAGAGGGGGTGCCCAAAGGGTTTTGACATAGCCTCGAGTTGGGGAGAAGGTGTGGTGTTTATAGGTTGAGGAAGGAAACATTCAAACATTGTATGAAAAGAAATTATATCTTTGCAAGGTGTCTAATACTTATTCCTTCTCTCTTTTCATGTTTTTGAATTCAGTTGTAACAAATTCATATAAATTGTTGAACTCATCATGAAATTGGACATTAGTTTACAAATATCTTCCCACTCATCATGAAATTGGATATTAGTTTACAGATATCTTCCCATTTTATAATTTTTACAAAACATAATGTATATATCTATATACACGCAACACATTAAAACCTAAATCATGATATATTTTTTCATTAAAAAATGTATTGATTTAGAGAATAGTTTGTACTAATGTGATGTTATTTTTAATTCTTTTAAGGATATTTTTATATTGGTTTAAAATTAACCTTGAAATATGATGTGAAGTACATACATGCATGGTAGGGCTTGATGGAATTATACTAATCAATTATATTTATGTATTTATGATCCTTAATTAACACTTGAAGATGTAATTAAGTTGTCTCAATACCTAGATATGCCATTTAGATATTTAGTTTGAACCTAAATATATGGGTTAGGGATAGTTCCTCAGTTTTCAACTATGAACCATGGCTTTGGCCATGGAACCCATCCATGTTGCACACAAACCTTGAAATTGGGCATGTATTTCTCTCAAAGGGAAAATATATCCTATGTAGAGCATGCATCATGATTTTGGGCCTTGCATGGTGCATGAGAACTAAAATCATTGGCTAGCACATAAATTACTAGTTTTCTATCTTGAACCATGCATTAGTCCATGAGACCCATCCTTATTGTTAACAAACATAAAAATTGAGCTTATATTTGTCTTGTAATACAAAGATGTCATCCTTTATTATGGTTTAATACCCCATGTTAACACTCTGTAAATTCCCAGAGATTGTAGGGAGGAAGAAAGAATTTACCAAAGGTAACTTTATCCAACCACTTCGAAACTGGGATCTAGCCCTGCCAGTTTCAGAGAGGGATCTCTCTATATGATTTAAGTAATCTTTAAATTTCCAAATATTAGGCTAGTTAAATGTGTAAAGTTTGAGTTGTTTGTTTTGATAAAATGGCTGAAAATGTTTCATGCGTCCATTGGGCTATGGGGTCTGTCTTATAAGGTTTGAGATCAAACACAGATTTTATAAGGCCTTCTTCACGAGGCTGGATAATGCAACTATCGGATTCTTTAGAATTAAAATGATGAATAGCAGAAAAGATGAGGAAATCAGTTAAAATAAAGGATCAACTAAGAATTCCTTTATCCTAACATCAGAGGATAAACACTTAGATCTTTAAAAGTCAGAAAACAGAGTATACGAAGATAAATTATGCAACTTTAACTCCTTTTAAATGATCAGATTTAGAAAACACATATGAATACAAAGACAAGAATAACTTTCAATAGAGAAAAGTAAACAACACCGATAGTTAACATGCATGAATCCTGTGAAAAATTTCTCTTTATTACTGGTAGATCTCTTGATAAATATTATAGAGTTTGCAGCTTGCTTGGGCGTAAAGATCAACCCTCACTACTTCGAAACATGAAGTATTTATAAGAAAATTTACAAACGACCTTGTCATTAATGATCATGACGTGGCAAAATATAAGGCTAACTAACTAGATAACATAATACAAAAATGTAGGAACTGCTCATGATCTATCAAATTCTCTGCACTGATTTTGGGGACGGTTGTTGGCGAGTCATCAACTTGACTTTGACTATTTTTGCATCCTGACTTGTACGTCCACCTCATCTTCTATTCGATCAATTTGCACATCTCCTCCCATCTCTGCTGATTTGGAATCGTTACTTTCAATAGTCTGCGGTATACTTTCTCCATTTCTTTGTATTTTACGAAAGTTGGCTTGGCGATGAAAATATGCTTGATCTCATGTTGGATTATGAGATCCAATTGTAGAGTCTCTAGAAATGCCTTTCTGGTTATGTTGCCTTGTATTCCTGAAAACTTTGAGTTGTCCTTTGCCACCATGGAGATCTTCTGTTTGTATTCGGGGAGGGTCATCAACTTATCATATAAAACCCGTAAACTCGGAAGACCCTTCTTCTGCAAGGCATTGATCTTGGTAAAGAATCTTTGAACTCCACTATCCATGTTCTGGACTTTCTCCTCCAACTACAACATTAATCCTCTCTTAGTTAGAACTCTTTTAACCTCGAGGATAGTTTCTCTCCTATGTTCAACCTTCAGTTCTTCCAGCTCTTCCTTAGTCTTTGATTTAAGAAACCTAATGACTTTGTTTGCCTCTGTAGGAATTTCTCCCAGCCCTCCCTTTATCTTGTCGATAGCTTGTCTATTCCTCAACACCAATTCATGTTGTTCAAACATGATTTGCACCATGGGCCAGATTTCATTTATGGATTTGGACATATCCATCCAAATGGTCTCTTTGGCTTCTACCAGTGTTTTTCCCACCACTCTCTACTTTTGTAGTTGTTGTAGCTCATGCTTCAATTTTTCTGATGTGTATCTCTCTGTATTATAGCTGGCTTGAAAAGAAGATTTTAGCTCTTAGAGATTCTCTACCTCTTTTTCTAGTCTTTTGATTTCCGATTCTCGTAAGGTCATATCCTCCATTGATCTTGCTAGCTCCACAGATTTTTCTAAAGCTTTCAATGGGGTGGCTGGTGGAAGTTCTGATGTGGTAGTGGCTGATGTTGTTACTGTGCTAATTCCTGTGAGGGGAACTGAACTCATTGGGATGACCTCCATGGGTGTTTCTTGTTCCTTCTCCTTTACTAACCTTTCCATCTCTGCTTCTATATCTTTTATTTGTTCATTATGTTCCATGGTCAACTTTAGCATCTCCTCCTTCTCACCTTCTGTCTCGACCATCTCTTTGGCCTGAGGGTCTTCTGTAGGTCGTAGTTTTAGTTGCTTCCTCAGAGATGCTATGTCGACATTATTTTTCTTAAGCATCTCCTCAGCTGCTTTCAAAGTTGAGGGGTCATACCCAATTTTGAGCACCAATTCTTCTAAAGACTTGGTCCTGTTATCCTTTGCAAAAGATGCCACCTTCTCCAGTTTTAACTGAGTCTGAACATTGTTTAGAGAAACCTGTAATTTTGCAGCAATGGAAGAAGCATTGCCAATGTTGAGAAAACCATTTCTCCTGCCTTCCTGTGTAGATCCATCTGATCAGCTAGATGTACATCTCTGGTGTTGAACTCAAATGTTTCCCTTTTGTAATCAGTTATTTCCTTTGGATGGGGCACTTGTGCCTGCAAAACTTCCATGTGCATTCTCCCTTTATCTGTATCAAAAGATGATAAAAATATGTGCTGGGTTGTGGACGTTTGCTTCTTGAATTGAGCATGGGTGTTGTTGGTCAGAATTTCATTTTTCTTCTTAATCAAATCATACTTTTCAAAAATAGTCAGTTTTGCAGCCATTGGTGGAGGTTGGATGATCACAGTGGTATCATTCTGCTTCTTTGAGGAATAAGTAGACATCATCTGATGACTGCTTGAGAAGGGTGATGAATGCTCCCCTTCAATTATTGTGGTAGACTAAGTCTCTTCCTCTCCCAATCTGTCAGTATTTTGAGGTGTTTTAGGCCTTTTCTTGTATACCTGGAAATCCTCTGCTGACACTTCAGTGACTGAAGGCGAGGCATCCTTCTTGGGTCCTTTCTCTTTGGGCATCTGCGGTGTAGTTGTTTGTGAAATAAGGGCTGAAGGGGATTGTTGTTCTACTTCTTCCAAAGTGTTCATCTCCCACTCTGTTTGATTCATGAATTTCTCAATCTCTAGTTTGGGCGCATGAGCATATGGGGAGCTTTTATTCCTGAATCTCATTTATGAAATAATCCCACACGGATCATAGTGCCAAGTGAAACTGGTGTCAAATTTCATTTCCTTGAGTAGTTTGTTTGCCTCTTCCCCGATAGCGCGACTGTTGTAGAAAAAGGATCATATCTTCCCTTTAATTATCAACTGTTGTTTTTTCTTCAGAGATACAAAATGTATATCATTTGAATTTATCATTTTTCTGATGTACTCCAAGGCAAATATCCTAACCGAAACATGTCGGGGAAGTTTATAGGGATCCAGCTCACATCCATAAATTCGGATTTCCGTGTGATTCTGATACAAATACCAATCTCTAGTCTTGGCGAGGTCTGAGAGGTGCATAATTATTTGGATCTCCTCATTTATCCTCGGCTCTTGTCTACCACTGAGCATGCTTACCACTGGGTGGTAAAATGGCTCAATAAATTGCTTGAAATTAAACTCGGTGGAGTTTCTTATGAGTAGCAAAGTCCAAGAGGTGACGGGTTGTGGCTTGCTATCCTGATCCATTTTATGTATGGAGAATGAGAACTTGTCTGCTTTAAAGAAAATGAAGAAGTAAGCCAGTATTGAAAAATACCAGAACATGCCCTCTGTGGGAAATTTGAAAAGCTGCTCATGGATGTTCTCGGGTAGGAAACTGTTGTAGTCAAACTAGATAGTGGCTTTTTATTTGGTAGAGAAAATGGATAGGAAACCCAAGATAGGTTCGTCCACCCATTCGTCTGATAAATAACCGAGCAAACAACATAACGATGAAATAATCTGGTTACCCTTTTCTGAAAGCATGGAGGAATGGTAAGGGGGATTTTTCTTAGGGAATTGGGCATCTTGTGGGAGGAAAAGCTCAAACATCTGCGCTCTCTATGGAAAATACAGATTCTGGTGCATTTCAGTCAGAACTACAATGTTAAAAGGAGAGGGGGATTCGGCTCTGGATATTTGCATCATTTGGTCAATAGCCTCAGGTGTAATAGTGAAAAGTGTTTCTCCAGACGATGAAACAAAGGATCTCTGATCGGGGAGGTAATGCGCCTGGCACTTGAGGGCGAATTCGGGAAAATGGTGGATTTGGGGAAAACGATATAGGGGAAGATTGGACTCCCAGAGCCCAATCTCGTCACTTTGATCTAGGAAGGTGTCCCTAAACCATGACTTCAAATCGAAAAAATCGGACTTGAAACTGGTCTCTGAGATCAAATAATCTTTGTCATCTAGCAAGATCCGATCGAGATCGACAGGAGGCGAGAGAAATGGATTTTCCTCAACCTCTGATCTCTTAGATTCCGGTGCCATCAATTTCAAATGGTACCTACAACTGAAAATGGAAAACGTTAGCGGACAATGGCTATGGCTGGTTCACTGGCTGAAATGGCGAGGAAACAAAGCTTCTAGTGTACGGAGACTGTGAAAAGTGTGAAAATGGAGGAGGAACAAGATTTAATTTGGGCGAATGGGTATCCGTTGGGCATGGGGGATAGGTCAACAAACTAACGGATATGTTAGCCAGTAATAAATGGCCAACGGATCCTTTGAGATATGAAGGTGGCAAGTAGAAGACGGGTGATGGGCATGTCAGGATGACGTGGAGGGCGGTGACTGGAGGATAGGAGAAAATGATAGGGCATGTGGAAGGTGAATGGAGGGAGTGCACTAGCATATTAATGAGATGAGACTTATACAGGGAGATAGTGGAGCATGACATCACGAGACGATGGGATAGTGGATAATGACATCATGAGGTGGCAGTGGTATAACAATGTTGGTATGGCAGTATGTCAGAGGGGGAGTATGGCAATAAATGGTTTAGAGCAGAGGGGGTCTGACATAAAGGATTGGTGACACGTTTGGATGGGGCTCGCTAGGGAAAATCACCCATATCGGACCCCCCCCCCCCCCACCATTAAAGAAAGAAGGGTCTGGGGGGTCCAAAAATTCTTGTCAACCGTTGATATGGGCACCACTAGATCAACCGTAGATCTATGCGCGCTCTTTAGTTTTCATATTGGACCCTACGCCCCCACTGTTAAAGGTAGAACAGTCGCGGGGGGGGTGTCCATAATTTCTTATCAACCATAGATCTAGGCGCCATCAGATCAGCCGTAGATCTAGGTGCACTCCTTAATTTTCGGGCGCGAATCAAAATGCGCAGCTAAAACTTAGGGTAGTGCTTATTTTGTGGGTTTTGCGTTGCTCCCTTACATTTTGTCACAAAGGGGTTAGGAAAAACACTTCAAACATCAAAATCATGAACTTTCATCCGACATCATGCATGTTTTATTGAAGGAAAAGTTTGATATCCTATGTCCTATTCTACCTACCTACACATTTAGCCCAGATTAGACTGTTGGGCTAAGGGATTACTCTAACCTGGGGCTATTTGACCAATTTTGAACAGTTTGGTCAAATTTATTCACTAACTAACCTAAGTACTTGGCTAAGATTAAACGACTTAGCCAATCCTTATTCACTAACCCTATAAGCATAAATTCAAAAGACATTGACCAAGATTAAGTAGTATGGATCAAGTCTAGGTTATTGCATGGGACTTTCTTCTTTTCTTTTATACCCTCTTTTATTCTTTTTTTTTTCTTTTCAAATCAATTTGCAGAATGAAACATTGATTACATCTCAAAACATAGTAAAGGAATAAATTCCCAGTCATCAGTTGATTCTATAAATTATATGCTTATAACAACGACTCCACCTGGGGATGGTACTTTCCTTGTGAAGTGCCAAGAATTTGCTTTCTGATATCCTGAAAAATTTCATACAGAGTTTCTTCTGTTATTTGATTTGTTTTTATTTTGAAAAATTTGGTGGCATTGACCAATGTCTCAGGGCCTTCTCTGTGGGCTTCAAACATCTGATCAGCATCACCCACACATGATCTGAAAGTAAAGAAATGGTTTGTATAATGGAGATGGGTGGCTAGCACCTTTATTGAGGTGGTAAGTTATGTTTCGACATCTTGCCATTCACGGGTCCACCTGGCAGGTCTGTTCCATCATTATTATTGAGCAGGAAAACGTTATTTCCTCTGTAGGCTTGAATGGTGTAAGGACCCTTCCACAAACTATCAAACTTTCCATGTTTACATTTATCCTCATTTCTGGAGTCCCATTTCAACGCTAAATCACCCAATTCAAAATTGTCCTCTTTGGTTCTTTTGTCATAAATATTTTTTATATTTTCTTGGATCATTTGGGTCCTTTCATACACTTCTTCTCTGGATTGATGCAAATGATTCATTTGATTTTTTCTCCTCTGAATATCATTTGGCTCGGTCTGCGCTTCCTGCAATAGTTTCATAACTGGAACCCCCATGGAAGGAGGGAAAACTACCTCAATACCATATACCAATTGGTATGGAGACATACCAATTGATCTTTTAGTGCTCAACCTATCAGCCCAGAGTGCAAAAACCAGTTTATTATGCCAGGAATTCTTGTTTTCTTGTATTGTTTTCTTGATGATGTTCACCAGGATTTTGTTTGAGGACTCTGCCAACCCATTTCCCTGAGGGTAATAGGTTGTGGAATGCCCCAGAGTGATGTGGTACTGGCTGCAAATCTCTATAAGATTTTTGGATTTGAAGGCCACTGCATTGTAAGTTATGATTTTCCTAGGACATCCAAAATGAGACAAAATATTATTTTCCAAGAATTTCATGATGACAGAGTTAGTGGCTTGCCTGCATGGTATAGCCTCGATCCAATTTATGAAGTAGTCTGTGGTAGTGATGATCTATCCATGTTGACCAGAAGAGATTGGATGAATTTCACCAATAAAGTCCAAGCCCCATTGTTGGAATGGGGTTTCAAATGATATGGGTTTTAGGGGAAAGGGAAAAAGCTTCCTTTTACCTTTGAAAACTTGGAATTTATGGCATGAAATGACTCTTTGATGTACATCAGCGAACAGTGTGGGCCAATAAAAACCAACTCTGAGAATTTTGTTAGCTATGGTCTTCCATATTAGATGATGACCACAGTCCCCTGCATGAAATTCTTGCAACACCTTGTCAGATTCATCTTTCAGTAGACAATTAAGAAATATACCCCCAGGATCTTTCCAATAAAGGTTACCTTCTAGAATACAAAATTCTAATGCTCTTAGTTTCAAAAACCTAGCTTTAGTTTTAGTCATACCAGGAGGAGCTTGTAACTTATAAAGGAAAAAAATGAGGTATGTGTACCAAGGAGAGTTCAAAAATACCTCTTTAATGTTTGGAGTTGCCTGCTCTTCCTGCTCATCAACTGCAGCCAAAAAATTAATGTCTAAAGCATGGAAATTATATTCGGCCATCAACTTGGCCAAACCCTAACCCTTGATCAATTTAGTGGATTTTATTTCTATATTGTATTATGGAATAATAGCAATCCACTTTCCTCTCCTACCATTTGGATTATCCTGAGTCAAGATATCCTTCACCATAGCATTAGGGACGTAGGCAATTGTGTGAGAATGGAGAATATAAAATTTGAAGTTTTTTATGGCTTTCACTAGAGAAAAAGCTTGTTTCTCCATTATATTATAGTTCAGTGCAGCGTCTCTCAGGGATTTGCTGAAAAAAGCTATGGGTTGTTCATACCCTTTGTTGTTTTTCTGCAATAGTACAGTAGCGATGGTGTGTTCAGATGCAAAAGAGAAAAGATAAGAGTCTTTGGTGTAGTCTGGACTGATCAAAATCGGGGCTTGTGTAAGTGTGTGCTTTACCTATTCAAATGATTGTTTGGATTTGGGGTTCCATTTTATTTTGGTGTCCTTTTTCAGCATATTGGTTATATTCCTGAGGAGTTCGGCCAAGTTGGTTATGAACCTTCTCAAGAAATTTATTTTACCGATGAATGACTTTAACTCTTTGATGTTCTTAGGGTGATCCACTTTCTGGATGGACTCTATTCTGCTGGAATCTATTTTAGTTCCATCTTTAGATATTATATGCCCCAACAATTTGCCTTCCTCTAAACCGAAAAGGCTTTTCTTGGGATCTAATGAAATCCCAAATTTTTTGCACTTCTCAAACACTCGTCTGAGATGTTGTAAGTGTTCCTCATAATATTTGGAGTAGACTGTCACATCGTCTAGATATATCACTATAAACCTACCTAGTTAATCCACAAAAGCAATGTCCATGGCTCTTTGGAAAGTGGCACAAACATTCATCAAACCAAAGGGCATATTCACATACATGAAGGTTCCCCAGAGTGTGGTGAAGGCTATGTTTTCCTGATCATCTGGGTGAACAAGAACCTGGTTATAGCCTGATAAGCCATCTAGTAAAGAAATCATGCTGGCCCCAACTACCTTTTGTAAAATGTGGTCCATTTTAGGCAAGGGGTAATCGTCTTTGAGGGAGACCTTGTTCAGATTTTGGAAATCAATACAAAGCCTAATTTCGCCAGTCTTCTTTTTGGTGGGCACCAGATTAGAAACCCATTTGGAAAATCTTAAGGGAACTATGATTTTGGCATCATACATCTTTTTGATCTCTTTTTCTACCAGGGGAAGTAACTTGAGATTGATTCTCCTAAGTTTCTGTCTGAAAGGTTTGTGTTCTTATTTTATTGGGATCCTATGTTGTATGATGCTTGTGTCGTAAGATTTTAAATCCTCATAACCCCAAGAAAACACATCTACATATTCCTTAAATTGTTCAATGTATTTTCATTTTTTCTCAGGGGGTAAAGATTTGGAAAGTTTTATCATCTTGGGTTTCTCTTCTATTCCTATGTTGCAGTCTTCGACCTCTTTACCACTAGCTTCAATTTTGGGTTTTTTTTCTACATCATTAAAGTCAAACAAGTCTTCTAACGGAACTAAACCTCTAGGTAACACATTATTTTTTAAATGTAAAATACTAGAATCTATTTCATTTTCATTCAATTCATCCAGATCTACATTATTTTCATTCAATTCATCTGAATCTACTTTATTCACACTACCATTTTCAAAAGAAGATCTGTTTACATTATGATCGTCATTCTCTAAATCTATATTTGTACATTGGAAATCATTCTTACCCTATAATAAGTATTCAATTTGATCGTCGTTCCCAAAAACATGCCAGTATCTGATGTTGTCTGAGACAATCGGTCTACACTTCACCTCCACTATGTATTGGTGAGTGGGTCGGAAAGGTATTTTGCATGTAGCTGCTAATGTAGCCAATCCATCTGCTAGTATGTTATGTCCTTGGGGCATTGCCTGCAAATTGATCTCTTTAAAACATTTAAGGGAATCCAAAAAAGCATTCCTATAAGCTCTAAGTCCGGGATGTTTAGATGCATACTCATCTTTAATTTATTTAATAATCAGTTCAGAGTCACCTCTTACCATTATTTGTTTGGAACCAACCTTCTTCAGTAGTTTTAGGCCGAGCATCAAAGCTTCGTACTCAGCTATGTTGTTAGTGCACTGGAAATTTAGTTTGTAAGAGTGACTCTCTGAATACTTTGATTTTTGATTATGCAACCAAACTCCTACTCCAGCTCCCTCCTTGTTGACAACTCCATCAAAATACATGCTCCAAAAGTCTACTAGAAGTTACTCACTTTCTATAGTTGCAATGTCTCTTACCTCAGTGATTTCTTCATCTTGTCAACATGTTGTTGTGTGTTAAGAGGTCCAGAACCATTGAATTGAGGAAGTCTAGTTTGATAGTCCTGGGGCATAGCATGTAAGGGAGAAGCCAACACTAAGGGGGCATATCTTGCTACCATAGCTAGTGAAGGAGGTTGAACAACAACTTGTGTGATTAAAGGGGAAGTGACAGAGGATGTGGAAGTTCTAGGGCTAGTAGGGACTGAATGAGCTATTTGATTCTTAACCGAGGCTGCAACAATAGTCAAGGCAGAAAGTTCAACTAACTGCTAGAAGTGGGCTTTGTACAATGCTTGATCAAGGTTTGATAGTAAATCTTCTAACTTGTCAAAATCTTGAAGAAAACATTGAGCAAAGTCCTCTCTGGGAAAAGGTATTTCAGGAGTCTAGGGCTGCAGGATGGCTTGATCTAGGACTGTTTCACTTATAGAGATTTTTGATTTGGTTCGTAAAAGGATTTTCTCAAATGATAGGTCAAATTCAAGATCTTGGATGTCAACGAGCTTCTTAGGAAGAGAAGGGGACCTATGAAGAGGATTATGATTTCTGGAACCTTCTGCAATGCTTTTCTTTCTGAGTATTTTTTCCGGATTGTCTATTGTTGTCGCAGGTTCTGGGTCAGGGTGAGATCTGGTGTAGGTTCTTTTGGGATCCAGATTTTTTAATTTTTTTGGGGGGGGGGTTAAACTAATTATATACAAAATTTAATAACCTCTTAACATTGTCTCTTTATGAGTCTAGATTTTATGATTTGTTCAGAAATAAAAGCTTTCTTGTCTAGGGAAAGAAATCAAGGTGTGGAAATTTTTTTCGCTCCCTAGTATGGTTGCCACTATGTTAACGCTCTGTAAATTCCCAGAGGTTGTTGGGAGGTAGAAATAATTTACCAGAGGTAACTTTATCCAAGCACTTTGAAACTAGGATCTAGCCCTGCCAGTTTCATAGAGGGATCTCTTTAAATGATTTAAGTAATCTTTAAATTTCCAGATATTAGACTAGTTAAATGTGTAAAGTTTGAGTTGTTTGTTTTGATAAAATGGCTGAAAATGTTTCATGCATCCATTGGGCTATGGGGTGTGTATTATAAGGTTCAATATCAAACACATATTTTATAAGGCCTTCTTCATGAGGCAGGATAATGCAACTATCAGATTCTTTAGAATTAAAATGATGAATAGCAGAAAAGATGAGGAAATCAGTTAAAATAAAGGAGCAACTAAGAATTCCTTTATCCTAACATTATAAGATAAACACTTAGATCTTTAAAAGTCAGAATACAGAGTATACGCAGACAAATTTTGCAACTTTAAATCCTTTTAAATGATCAGATTTATAAAACACATATGAATATGAAGACAAGAAAAACTTTCAACAAAGAAAAGTAAACATCACCGATAGTTAACATGCATGAGTCCTATGAAAAATGTATCTTTATTACTCGTAGATCTCTTGATAAAGATTATAGAGTTTACAACTTGCTTGGGCATAAATATTAACCCTCACTACTTCGAAACTTGAAGTATTTATAAGAAAAATTACAAACGACCCTATCATTAATGACCAGGACGTGGCAAAATCTAAGGCTAACTAACTAGATAACATAATACAAAAATGTAAGAACTGCTCATGATCTGTCAGATTCTCCGTGCTTATTTTGGGGACAGTTCTTGGAGAGTCATCAACTTGACTTTGAATGTTTCCACATGATGACTTGTACATCCACCTCATCTTCTATTCGATCAATTCGCATAGCTCCTCCCATCTCCGCTGATTTGGAATGGTTACTTTCAGTAGTCTGCGGTATACTTCGTCCATTTCTATGTATTTTGCGAAAGTTGGCTTGGCGATGAAAATATGCTTGATCTTATGTTGGATGATGAGATCCAACTGCAGAGTCTCTAGAAATGCTTTGCCGGTTAGGCTGCCTTGTATTCCTAAAAACTTTGAGTTGTCCTTTTCCACCATGGAGATCTTTTGCTTCTAGTCGGGGATGGTCATAAACTTATCATTTAAAACCTATAAACCTGGAAGACCCTTCTTCTGCAATGCATTGATCTTGCTAAAGAATATATGAACTCCATTATTCATGTTCTGGACTTTCTCCTCCAGCTGCAACATTAATCCTCCCTTAGTCAGAACTCTTTTAACCTCGAGGATAGTTTATGTCCTATCTTCAACCTTCAATTCTTCCAGCTCTTCCTTAGTCTTCGAGTTAAGAAACCTGATGACTTCATTTGCCTCTGTAGGCATTTCTCCCAGCTCTCCCTTTATCCTGTCAATAGCCTATCTGTTCCTCAACACCAATTCATGTTGTTCAAACATGATTTGCACTATGGGCCAGATTTCATTTATGGATTTGGAGATATCCATCCAAATGGTCTCTTTGGATTCTGCGAGTGTTTTTCCCACCACTGTCTTCTTTTTTAATTGTTGTAGCTCCTGCTTTAGTTTTTCTGAAGTGTATCTCTCTGTATTATAGCTGGCTTGAAAATAAGATTTTAGCTCCTGGAGATTCTCTACCTATTTTTCCAGTCTTTCGATTTCTGACTCTTGTAAGGTCATCTCCTCCATTGATCTTGCTAGCTCCACAGATTTTTATAAAGCTATCAATGGGGTGGCTGGTGGAAGTTCTGTTGTGGTAGTGGTTGATGTTGTTACTTTGCTAACTCTTGTGAGGGGAACTGAACTCAATGGGATGGCCTCCATGGGTGTTTCTTGTTCCTTATCCTTTACTAACTCTACTTCCATCTCTTTTATTTGTGCATTCTATTCCATGATCAACTTTAGCATCTCCTCCTTCTCACCTTCTGTCTCGACCATCTCTTTGGCCCGAGGGTCTTCTGTAGGTGGTAGTTTTAGCTGCTTGAAGATGCTATGTTATCTTTATTTTTCTTGAGAATCTCCTCAGCTGCTTTCACATTTGAGGGTTCATACCCAATTTTGAGCACCAATTATTCTAAAGACCTAATCCTGTTATCCTTTGCAAAACATGACACCTTCTCTAGTTTTAATCGAGTCTTAACATTGTTAAAAGAAACATGCAATTTTTATGCAGAGGCAGAAGCATTGGCCAATGTTGAGAAGACCATTTCTTCGGTCTGTGTATGTAGATCCATTTGATCAGCTGGATGTACATCTCTGGTGTTAAACTCAAATTTTTCCCTTTTGTAATCAGTTATTTCCTTTGGATGGGGCACTTGTGCCTGCAAAAATGCCATGTGCATTCTCCCTTTCTCTGTATCAAAAGCTAATAAAAATATGTGTTGGGTTGTGGACATTTGCTTCTAGAACTAAGCATAGGTGTTGCGGGTCAACATTTCATTTTTCTTCTTAATCAAAACATACTTTTCAAAAATAGTCAGTTTTGAAGCCATTGGTGGAGGTTGGATGATCATAGTGGTATCAGTCTGCTTCTTTGAGGAAGAAGTAGACATCATCTGATGACTGCTTGAGAAGGGTGATGAATGCTCCCCTTCAATTATTGTGGTAGACTGAGTCTCTTCCTCTCCCGATCTGTCAGTATTTTGAGATATTTTAGGCCTTTTCTTGTATACCTGGAAATCCTCTGTTGACACTTCAGTGGCTGTAGGCGAGGCATCCTTCCTGGGTCTTTTCTCTTTGGGCATATGTGGTCTAGTTGTTTGTGAAATAAGGACTGAAGGGGATTGTTGTTCTACTTCTTCCAAAGTGTTCACCTCCCACTCTATTTGATTCATGAATTTCTCAATCTCTAGTTTGGGCGCATGAGCATATGGGGAGCTTTTATTCCTGAATCTCATTTATGTAATAATCCTACACAGATCATAGTGCCAAGGGAAACTGGTGTGAAAATTCATTTCCTTGAGTAGTTTGTTTTCCTCTTCCCGGACAACGCGACTGTTGCATATAAAGGATCCTATCTGCCATTTAATTCTCAGCCATTATTTTTTCTTCAGAGATACAAAATGTATATCGTCTGAATTGATCATTTTGCTGATGTACTCCAAGGAAAATATCCTAAACGAAACATATCAGGGAAGTTTATAAGGAGCTTGCTCACATCCATAAATTAGGATTTCGATGTGATTCTGATACAAATGCCAGTCTCCAGACTTGGCAAGGTCTGATAGGTGCATAATTCTTTGGATATCCTCATTTATCCTCGGCTCTTGTCTACCACTGAGCATGCCTACCACTTGGTGGTAAAACTGCTCAATAAATTGCTTGAAATTAAATTCGGAGGAGTTTCTTCTGAGTAGTGAAGTCCAAGAGGTTACGGGTTGCGGCTTGCTATTCTAGTCCATTTTATGCATGGAGAATGAGAAATTGTTTTCTTGAAGGAAAATGAACAAGTAAGCCAGTATTGAAGAATACCAGAACATGCCCTCTGTGGGAAATTTGAAAATCTGCTCATGGATGTTCTTGGCCAGGAAACTGCTGTAGTTGAACTGGATGGTGGATTTTTCTTTGGCAGAGAAAATGGATAGGAAACCCAAGATAGGTTCATCCACCCATTCGTCTGAAAAATAACTGAGCAAACAAAATAACGATGAAATAATCTGGTTACCCTTTTCTGAAAACATGGAGGAATGGTAAGGGGGATGTTTCTTGGGGAATTGGGCATCTTGTGGGAGGAAAAGCTCAAAAATCTGCGCTCTATGTGGAAAAGACAGATTCTGGTACATTTCAGTTAGAACTATAATGTTGAAAGGAGAGGGGGATTAGGCTCTGGATATTTGCATCATTTGGTCAATGGCCTTGGGTGTAATAGTGAAAAGGATTTCTCCAGACTATGAAATAACGACTCTCTGATCGAGGAGATAATTTGCCTGGCACTTGGGGCGAATTTGGGAAAATGGTGGATTTGGGGAAAACGATACAGGGGAAGATTGGACTCCCATAGCCCAATCTCATCACTTTGATCTAGGGGGGTGTCCCTAAACCATGACTGCAATTCGGAAAAATCAGACTTGCAACTGGTCTCTGAGATTAGATAATCTTTTTCAGCTAGTGGGATCCAGTCGAGATCAATAGGAGGTGGGAGGAATGGATTTTCCTTAACCTCTGATCTCTTAGATTTCGGTGCCATCATTTTCAACTGGTACCTGCAATTGAAAATAGAAAATGTACTGGGTAATGGCTATGGCTGGGTCACTGACTGAAATGGTGAGGAAACAAAGCTTCTGGTGTGCGGAGAGTGTGAACAGTGTGAAAATGGCGGAGGAACAGGATTTAATTTGGGTGAACGGGTATTCGTTGGGAGCGGGGGACAGGTCAACAAACTAACGGATATGTTAGCCAGTAATAAATGGCCAACGAATC
>JZKD02S0155010.1:19184-33065 GCA_000966675.3 Picea glauca | reverse complement strand
AAGGTCAAATAGATGCAGATGCCCTAGATAAATGGTTAAATCTTCTAGAAGGTTATTTCTTTGTTCATAATTTTTTCGACAAGGAAAATATCACCTTCACACTCCTTAAGGCTCTGCCCCATGTCAAACATTGGTGGGAAACTTATTGGGAGAAGAGTTCCATAGAGGAGTCTGGAATATATGGGGTTGAGCCCACTTGGGATTTTTTTGTGGATGCGGCAAAGGAACAGTATTACCCTATTGGAAACTATGAGGACCAGTACATGAGATGGACCACACTACGACAAGAGAGGGGCCAATCAGTTATGGAGTTCACCAATAGCTTCCATACCTTGTGCACCAAGCTAGGTATCAAAGACTCCGAACAACATTTGGTTCTGAAATACCATGGGGCTCTACACAGATACATCCAAACTGAAATGGATTTTCTGGACATCTCATCACTCGGTGCTGCTTATTGGTATGCTATTAAAATCGAGCAGAAGTTTAAGCACCAAAAAAAATGGGAGTTTGGGTGTGCAAATCCACAACAACCAAAGTATGACAAAGACAACCCTAACAAACAGTCTCTCAAAAACCAGTCCAAGCCATAGGAAAAGAAGGGTCACGGGAAGACAAAGAAGGACACCAGAAAATGGTGTGATTTCCACAAAAGCCCTTGGCACAACATCGATGAATGTTGCTCAAAATAGTCATTGGTGGCCGAGATCAAAGACAAGGAGCCGAACCCTGATTCAAAATCTGATTCTGAAAATAATGGGAAAAGACAGATCATTGACGCAGACCCCACTACTATTGTCGCGACCACAACGATTCAACCAGAAGAACCAACAAATCCTAAAGAGGGGGAGCGCCTTTTTCATTCATATATGTGGGTGAAGGGGACCCCACTGCATTTTATTGTTGATAGCAGAAGCCAAAAGAACCTCATCTCAGTAGAGGTCATCAAACAGATGGGATTGTCGACAACACCACACCTACAACCATACAGCATCGGGTGGCTTCGCCAAGGATGAGATCTTCGTGTCAGCTAGCAGTGTCAATTGTCATACAGCATCCAACCCTTCAAGGATGATGTATTATGTGATGTTTCCCCACTGGATGTCTGTGATGTTCTCTTGGGCCAACCATATATGTGGAAACACCATGCTATCTATGAGTCTCGACCCCGTAGTGTTATTATTACTCTGGGGGGTCATCTCTACAGGATACCAAAGGTAGTTACAACTACTACCCCACCTAAACAGTGCCACAAGGTAGTATCTCATACTACAAAATTCATCTTCCCCACAATCTGTTCAAAAAGGGAACAAAAGGATACTGCAACCACTACAGCCTCGGCCCAAGCAACTTCTATCCACCAAAAGCAGGTCGACAAGGTTGCAGCAAAGCACAAAGATTCATTTTGCACACAGTCATCTCATGTAGCCAGACTGGTTAAAAATGTCCAATCCTTCCAGCCATAGGTTCATGACGACCTTCAACAAACCAAGCAACGCGACGGTTCCAACAAGGCAAGCAACTCACCAAGATTTAGATTCAGCAATCACTTTCCCCTCTCCCCCGGGAACTCAACGCAATGGATACCATTGCTTCCTAAGGAGGGAGGATTGATCCAGGTGGATATCGGTGGCCACCCACTTCTCCAACTAGCCCAAAACATGTTTTTGGCAATTTTGGTAATTTACTATTTTTAGCAGTTTTTAACTTCTGGGGCCATTTAGAGGCCCTAAACGATTCTTTTTTAGAAAACAGGGAGCAACATGGATCATAGATCATGTTGCTCACCCAAAATTTGTATTTCTCGGATAGATCTTTCCAACGAGCTATCATATGCCTAAAACGAAGATCGTATGCAAAAGTTACAACCCCGGGAAGTTGATGCACCAACTTACCCAAACGGGGCCCACATGAATTTTGGCGCTTCATCTCCCAGGGTTAGGTTTTTGGATGTCTAGGGTTTTTGGCATTCTTGCTTATTGTAAAAAGGCCTTCAGAGCCTCATTGTAATCTTCTCATGGATGCGAGTAGCCATCACATCTCTTCTCAGAGATAAGCTACCACCATTCTAGTGAGTCTTTCACTCTATATTTTACAGTCTCTGTACATTTATTTCATTAATAGAAATCGTGTATTATTGTATATCTATGACTCTTGTTTTATTTCCACTATATCTCAGTTATATTGTTGTCTCTCTTGCAATATCTCTAAATATTTATGTGTTATATCTCCGCTCTCATTTCGTGCCGAAAATAATCCGGATCACGCGTAGTGCTAACTATCAATTGATTGTTGGATGATTATGTAAACTAGGGGATGATGGAATTCTATGTCATTATGTATTAGAGCATGAACTCCAACCCCTATTGTCTAAATCACATGAAGGAATTGCGAGAGGTCATAATGTTGGAAAGGACACAACGCGCAAAGTTATGTGCATTGGGTTGTGGTGGTCCTCACTATTTGCAAACGCTAAAGAATATTGTAAATGGTGTGACGTCTTCTAGTGCATCAAGAAGCCCTACAGAAAAGATGATATGTCATTGTTCCCCATTACCACATTAGAGCCATTTGATAAGTAGGCCATTGATTTTGTCGATCCCATCAATCTGCCAGTGGGTAGCACAAGTGCATGCTAAATCATTACGACCATTGAATATTTAACACGATAGGTTGAAGCTACCCTATTCAAGAATTGCATGACAGAAATGGTGGTCTGGTTCATCTTCGAGAATGTGATCACCAAATTTGGGTGTCTGAAGGTTTCAATGAGCGATTGAGACTCACACTTTATGAACAAGACCATCCAAGTGCTCACCCAGGAGTTCATGATCCACCACCAGAAAAGCACCCCTTATCATCTGCAATCTAATGGTACAGTTGAAGCTTTCAATAATATTTTAGAGCATGCTTTAACTAAAGTTTGTAATGTGCAATGCAATGGTTGGGACCAACAAATCCCAACAATTTTGTGGGCCTATAGAAAAACCTACAAACGTCTGACGAAGAATACTCCATTTTGATTGGTGTACATCGATGAAGCATTCATGCCGCTTGAATTTATTGTTCCTATCCTTTAGATTGCCATTGCTACATAGATGACAGATGAATAGTCACTACAACACAAGCTCGATGAACTTATGGATCTGGAAGAGGATCGACTGGTGGTCAGATTTAGCCAAGTGGTCAAAAATCAGAGACAAAAATTTTGACACAATCAAAATATCTATCACAAGATGTTGCAGCTAGGCGACATAGTGTTGTTATATGAAAACAAATACTTCCAATACCTCGGTGAGTTACGCATGCAGTGGTTGGGCCCATTTTTCTTAGTCTACATTACTAAGGCTGGTGCAACCAAGATTTTCACATTGCAGGGCCAACCTCTCAAAGGTTTGATCAATGGAAGAAGGTTGAAAGTGTACCATGGCCCTCAAGGGTCCAATACCACTTAATCATTCATCATCCCAATTGGCAGTAGCATAGAGTAGACATAGAGTAGGATTTACAATAGGTGGAAAGGTACTTAGTCAGTGTAATTACACCTTTGGTAGCATAGGTGCAATCCAGTCACACGGCTCGATGAGACATATGGACAAGTTTTTCATATTTCCAAGATTTCCACTTTTGGGTGAAGTCATCACTCACGTACAGTCTAATGGATCTGACATGATATTCACATGCAACTAGGCCGAACTATATGGTGTTACATCATAGGGAAGGGTCAAGCAATCCAGCTCCACCAAATTACACATGGGCCAGTTAAGTCCCGCAATTATGATATCCATATTCCATAGAGATCATCATCTGTATGACAGATCAAAACCGTTATCTGCTCACTTGTGGGAAATAGCCACTAACCCCTAGTTCTTTTCTGGCCAGCCACATCGGTCGACCTTGTTGTTTTTGACAGGTAACCCCCCCTCATGCACACCATAATAAAGAAAAGATCTTCTAGAAATATTCTTGAATGATCAAGTAAGACAACATGGAAGATTGTGGACGCAGTTGAGGAATGATCTGGTGAGTTAGTTTAGATTTCCACGATTCCAGAAATGCTATTGTAATTCTGTTCCAGGGATTCATAGCTAAAACTAAATTTGTATTTCTATTTTACATGGCAATAAACTTCTATTTCTGATTATTTCATGGTTCCGTGTGCAAGACAAAATGTAATTTTTGTTTACATGATTGAACACTTAAATTTAAGTAGTCACGTAATGCATTTTCCATACATATAAATATCATAACTTGGAATTAGAGTAAAACAATAATATTTGTGAATTACCTCTTGAAGAAGAAGGTTGTCCCTTGAGCTTCTCCCTATTGAGTTAGTCCCTCTTGCTTGTTGCTAACTGAAACCTGCCTGTTGTTAACTGAAATTACCCGAAACTGGATATTTTCCTCCCAAACAGCTAAGAACAAAGCCTCTCTAGATCCCTAGCTCTAGGAAATCAGATTTCCTAGCCCCCGATCCCAAAAGCCTAGCGACATCGGCCCACTAGTAAGCCAACCAAAAATTTCCAACAATTTTCCCGTCTCAGATTTCTCCTCCTTTCTCACAAATCCCCCCAAATTTCCAACTCACCCTTCCTTTTTCCTCCATCCATCGTCTTTCCCCATCATAAATTTTCCATCTCCCCTTATCCTTCGTCATAAATTCATACTTACCTCTAAAACAATAAAATATTCAATTCCTTGTTTGTTGCATTACTTAATTCTAAAAAAAATATAAAATCTTATTAGCTCAATAATTTATTGACTTAGATAGATTAATGATTAGAATTAATTAATTAATTTTTATTACATTAATGACTTAATTTAAACTAATTAATTATAATCATTAATTAATCTAACTAGGTGTTACATACACCACCCTTCAAGAAACTTCGTCCCAAAGTTATAGTAACTTACGATACAAGGATTATAATAACATGATTCATACATCTAGATTAGATAAGTACATCATTAATTTAAACATTCATATATAATAATGTACATGCGCAAGGCATGTATGCATAGCTAGAAAATATAAAACTCATGCGTGTACTAATGACAATAATAATCACATCTAATGAAATTCCTATATGCTTCCAATCCAATCAACAATGTTATTAACTTCATAAAGAATAAATAAACCAATTACAATATTTGCAGAATCCTTCAATTATAATAATTTAACACAAACAACATTTACCTAGATAATTGTAATTCAATTAATCCCTTTCTTCTTCTTATTTTTTTTTAGCAAAAGAAAATCAGACACTTATGCTATAAGATTAAAAACCCCACACACTCTCAGCTATTTCTAATCATCCTGCCTCCCTAACCTACTTCTATCTTCCATCCCTATCCTTCCTCTAGTGGACTATTCTGGAGCATCAACTATATTGACCTAACTCTAGGTAGAACCCGTAAGCGGAAGTTCCAACTACTTTGACCAAAATTCCCCAACATGCAGCTAGCAATCATCATCACACATCTAGGGGAGTGTGAGCTAACACCACCTCCCATGACTCCAGGTTTCATAGAATACACGGTGGGAAATTCCTCCACCCCTCTCGATAGAACTAGGGTCAACACCCTATCATGGACCATACAGTGGCACTGTGTTGCTGGGATTTTTCCATTGTATATTTAGTTTCAGGCAATTTCTCTACCTGAAAAACCTGCACTTGCCCACATGTTACAACAATGCATCTTAACCAACATAATTTTACATACAAAGTTTCATACCATATTATTTCTTGGTCAATGTTCATGACATCAACCATTTATTACCATCATCCCTTGGCTATTTCATAGCCCATTAATCTGCATATTATTTTATAACACAACTCACAGATATCCATACACCATTAACATGTAAATGCTTTTAATCATATCATTAACTCAGTATCCACGTACCAATATCTTTCAATTCCAATATTCTCAAGTTAAAATAGGTCACATAATATCCATCATAATTGACATAATGATAAACATTCATAGTATTTGCTTTCACATAGATCCATATGTCCAAATTTTAAAGATTCAAGTTAATAGTGTTCCAAAGATAATAGGTATATAAATATATGACTAGGCCATAAGTAATTATAGATGTCTAAGTCAAAATGTGGCATTACATACACCCAATATTCGGGAAGCATAGTCCCGAGGTGGTAAAAAAAGTGAGGGATTATCTTGTCGTAAAGTCTCTGCATCCTCCCAAGTAGAATTTCCTCGGCTATACTTGTCCCACTAGACCTTAACTTGGTCTACCAAACGTTTCCTGAGTTGTCAGACCCTACGGTCCAATATGCATAATGGTTCGACCATGATGGTTCCCAGATCTGAGACTTGCAATTCCTTCCAATTTAGTTTGTGATATTTGTCAACAACGTAATGTCGTAGAACAGATACATGAAAAACATCATGAGTTTTATGCAAGTGGGATAGCAGTACAAAGCGATAGGAAATGGGTCCAATTCTTTCTTGGATTTTAAACGGTCCTATAAATCGAGGTGAAAACTTTGTCCCTTTTCCAAACTAAATGGTACTGTTATTAGGTTTGATATGAATGAAAAATTGATCTCCCACTTTATAACTTTGTTCAATCCTATGTGCATCAACATAACTTTCATGTCTATCATGTGCCTCCTTTAATCATTGTCTCATCTGAATTACCTGCTCCTCCATCTCTTGAATCAATTATGTCCCTACTGTCACTCAGTATTCTAACCTTTCCCAAATCAACGGTGTCCTAAATGGCCTTCCATACAGAGCTTGATAGGGTGGAATTCTGATTGAGCTGTGAAAATTGTTATTGTAGGCGAACTCTACCAATGGTAGGTACTTCTCTCACTAGGTTTGATTATCCATAACATACATCCTAAGCATGTATTTCATAACCTTACTTACTCTTTCAGTCTTCCCATCCGTTTCAAGATGATACATTGTGCTTAAGTTCAACTAAGTCCCTAATGTTGAATGCAAACTTGTCCAAAATCTAGAGGTAAATAGAGAGTTCCTATCTGAAATGATCTTCTTGGGTAACCCATGCAGATAGATGAATTCACTTATAAAAACACATGCCACATCAATGAAATCATAAGTGTCTATGACTAGAATAAAATGTGCATACTTGGTCAACTTATCAACTACGACAAGAATAGAATTATGCCTCAGCGATGTGAGTGGAAATCCCACAACAAAATCCATAGAAATTACTTCCCACTTGGATGTAGGAACATCATGAGGTTGTAGGAGACCTACCAGGTGGTGATTGATGATGATTATAGCTACGTGACACATCCTCCAAGACACAGACTGAGTGAGTCGGCCTGTGAGAGAGCCCATGATTTGGGTGTGTGTTGGCACAGGGCAGACCCAGGGTTCAACGCTCAAGAGAGCACCAACAAAGCCCTAAATACTAGCCCTTTCAGCAACACCTGCAAAGAAGATGAAGTCTCATCCGAGGTAGAGGTAGGGGAAGTTGCAGGACTCCAGTGTCTGCAACCTTAGTTGGGACACACATCTGTGATTATAAAACTTTATCGAAGCACTTCATCATTTATAGTTCAGGAGTATCGTACCAATATACACTTCCCAGATGAACCCCTAATTATAGAGCATCGCAATATTCAACCCGATCTCACACTTAGAATATAGAAATAGACCGGATCTAGTAGATTCAAGCACTGAGCATACTCACATAGGTCAGATCTAGCATTCATTCAAATTATTAAGCACAAAGCAATATCAGATCTATCTAATAGTCATCTATATCAAAGCACTTAAGAAAATCACACATAAATACATCAACACATCACACAAAGCTAGGCAACACAGCATGTACGTGGTTCACCCCCACACTGGGGCTATGTCCACCAACTCTTCTTCTCTTCTTATTATCTTTTGTTAATCAGTTACAGGCATAGAGCATCAAGATCCTTACTTCGCATAGGACAGGAGATCTGCGTGCACTCTGCCAGATACTCCTTCCCCAAGTAGATCTAACACACAATCTTTACACAGTCCTTCACAGTCTATTACAATCACTTGCACTTAGCCTCACAAGTCTTACATAGTATGCACATAGCCAAATCACACAGATATACCTTTTCACATAGAAAATATGTCTATTCCTTACATCGCCTAGACTTCTATTTATACATTACAAAATTGGGCCTAAACATGGGTAAAACCATGGGCCGACATTCCCATACCCGTTACATTATCCCAAAACCCAAAAATCCCTAAAAGGGGGCCAAGATCCCACGATCTCCACTTCATCTTATGCTTCATCTTCGACAACCTGTCAAATTCCCAAAAATAGGTCAATCCAAACCAAGTGTCCTCAAAACTTGGTCAAGGGCCAACAGGACCCCAACACTCACCTGTGACTCATCCAAAGTCACTCTGCCTCAAAGGCCTCGGGCTTGGCTTGAGATGCTTCAACTTGTTGTTGTGCCACGACCTCTTTCTCATCGAACTCTTGAATGACTGCTTCACTGATAAGTCCTTCTAGTCATTGTTCGACTACAACGACTACATGTTCTAGCTCTGTTCCTTGGCCTTCAATCTCCTCAAACAGCAGGCAGGTTGCATCCTGGGTCAGCTGGAGTTTCTGAGTGACCTCCATAACTCTGCTTTGAATGGCATGAACTTGCTATTGGGCAGTGTGTTGTTCTTGAGATCTCTTCATCCTTTCGATGGGTGACAGGAGATTCAACTACGCCTATACTGTCTTTATGTGTTGCTTTGCCTCCTAGAGCTGAGATTCCATTTTCTTCAATTTTGGGTCCTCGGACAGTCGCTCATATGTTTGCACACTTCGAATACTTATCTTCTTGCATTCAATAGCTATTTCTTTAATCCTTTCGACTGTTCTCTGGGCAATCACATCTCGTTGGTCATGTACTTCCTGCGGGGTACTTGGTGCTGCTTGTAGCTCTAAGTCCGCAACTCTTTGTTGAAGCTGCTAAATAACTTCAGCAAGCTTCAGCACTTGGATTGCCACATGTTCCTCTGCCTTTTTCTCTAAGCCAGTCACAGAGTGAAGTTCTTTGTTGACTTCTTCTTCAATCCCAATTTGTTTTTTGAGCAACTGCTCTTTCTCCTTTTGGATCTTTGCTCCGTCTTCTTCAAATTTCACTTGGAGAGATTCCTTCTCTTGCTGCACAACTCGAGGTTGCTCGGCGATTTCCTCTTATGCTTACTTTAAGGCCTGGGTGGCCTGTTTTGATTCTTCTTGTGTTGGTCAAAGGCGGGTTTCGGTTCCATCTGCTAGTCGACGGAGTTGGGCTGGTTCATCTCCCAACTTTGATTCTCCTGATGGCAGGGGTGCAATGGGGACTGCGCGACTGGACTGAAGGTCTTGTTGGACGCCTTAGAGCTCAGCTTCAATTATATCATATAGTTCCTCTTGTTTGGCTTCGTGCCTCTGTAAGACGTCCCATGAAGCATCTGCAACAACTATGGTGATGAAGTCGAAGTCATCGATTGTTAGTGTACTTTGCATCTTTGGTTTGCTTGCGCAACTCTTCTTTCTAGAGGAGGGTTTCTGTGGGGAATCCTTTCTCTTCTTGGTAGTCTCAGCATCATCAATCAAATTTCTGGGTGGCGTTACTTCACCTTGGTTCTACTGATATTCTCCTTCTTTGTTTGTCACTTCGTCATCACCTCCTTTTCTTGGTGTTTCAAGGACAGTCTCTTTGGATGTACTGTCCAACTCCTATACCTATGCTTTCTTATTTCTCTTGCTGCTACCAGGTGCATCATACTCTTCACAGGTAACCACTGGATTTTCGATCAAGTTGGTATCTGACAGTTCTGCGGGATCAGCTGGTATGAGGAGCTCCATGGGCCAGTCTTTAATAATTTCCTCGATGTCCTCTTCTGTGAGTTTATAGTAGGACTAAAGTTCTTCCTGGCTTTCATCAACACGCGCAGTGATGTATATGAAGTGGAAATTCATGCGGAACATCATGATAGGTCTGAACTTGACTAGGGTATTCAGATTCATGTGAGGCTCAGCTTCGATGCTCTCCTCAGATGAAGGTAATATGTATGAAAACAAAATTCGACTGCCACTGTTTGTTCATATCAGTCAAGTACCAAAGTGTGGCCAACTTCACAACAAGTGGTTTGAGTGGTGAAATATCAGAGAAGGTTGCACCTTTTGGCATCTCCCATGCAACGAATGCGATGAGGATTAGAAGCCAGCTGAATTGAAATTCATATCCTTGATCCCATGCTTCATAGCAGTCAAGTTCAAGCTGATTGACTAGGTACTTCACCCAATTCATCTGTAGTCCTTCTATACATTTTCCCAGGAGGTCAACTACAAAGCCCAGGACTTACTTGGGTCGGTTATTTCTTACCAACTTTTCAGCTATCAGTTGGCATGCTAGGTGCACTGCGCCATCTTGGATGGAGGTTACCTTGTAACCTCACATCCCCTTCTCAACATCTCTGTATGTATCCTTGATCTTTTGTGCTAGTTTGCGGTTTGCGAATTTTCCTAGATAGAAGTCATGTGGGTCAGGTCCTTGCATACTTAACCCTATGATCATGTGGATCAGTGTCAGATCAACTATAATATGATGGTCTAGCCACAAATAGTCTCCATGGTAACACGATAGTAGCAGCTTGACGTAGGCGTCGACTTCCTGGTGCCTTCCGAAGTGTGGGATTTTCATTATGTTTAACAAGGTAGACTGCGCGAGGTTCATTGTCCATGGTTGGGGGATTATCTTAGAGTTCTTCCTCTTCATCTTGGTTAGGTATTTGTGGGGCGTGAGCATACTGTAGTTCTTACGATCGCCTAGGTTGTAATCACTAAAATTTAGAGTTATGATCTTGTCCAGCTGTGTTCTGATAATGTGTATTCCCTTCAAGAGGTATGCAGTGATGACAGTGTCGTTGAAGTCTCTTGGGAAACTATCTCAACTTACTACACTGACCAAAGGTTGAATGTATTCGGGCAGTATGCTCAGGATTAGCTTCGTATTTTCCAAGTTGTATCGGTGCTTGGTTCTTCTCTCAGACATGACTTGGGATGGTCCTTCTCCGCGAGTAGTCGATAGGGAGGCTTGCACTCCTCTCATCGATGAGGCATGAGTGCCTATGGAAGCTACCTTCTCAGCCATTAGATCGATGAGGACCTCTATGATAGAATGTTTGACTACAGTGAGCTCTTTCGACATGCACACTCATGATCAGAGAGCTCGAGTCAGGGTTCAAATGATCAATGTAACAACACGGGTGTAGAGTCTTGGTTTACACAACGTGATAGCAACTAATTCTCTAGAGATTTTGATAATCACAAATAGAAAAAGTGTTCTTGGTGCGTGGCGCAACATAATAAGTAGATAGCGAGGTAACAGGTCTCTCCAACTGGTGAGAAGTTTCCATCAATGCAGTTCTGGCCATTATGGCATGGTCCTAACGGTCCGATGGAGAGCTTTCTAGTCATAACTATTATTCTAACCATTTCGGGGCATTAATATAATGGTTATAATCCTTCCAATAGTCATATTGCTTTGCCATGGGTAAGTGCCATGTGACATTGTTCTGATATCCCAACGAAGCTCCAATTCTGCAGTTTCTCCTTCTGGGAAGTTCCTTCTAGAGCCTCTTGTAATTTTTTGATTTTGGCTTTCTTCTTACTGAGCTTCCTAGCCTTCTTCTCGGTGATCTTTGTCTCTGTATTCCTCTTTCCATTTTGATTCTTCTCTTCTCTTGGCATAGTAACTTCATGGTGGTGAGATTATTTCAAAGGTAACACTTCTTCTTTATCTGGGATAGGTGCTTCAGTCTTCTGTGGGTCTTCTAGCATTCTTTCTACTTTGACACTCATATTTCTGGTCCTTAGTAGCTTCGACTTATCTTCCTGTTCTTTCAATAAGTGCGCTATTATCCTAGTCATGAAGTTTCTTAGGTCCTGCTTTTTTTGTTCTTGGGCTTCTTCTTCTCCTTTCCTTTGGATCTAATCTTTCTCAATCCAATTCTTGCCTAACAAAACTGGAAATGGGGCATTTCTTTCAACAAACTTAATAAATTCAAATTCTTCTTCTATCACTGTTCCATGGACAATCATAGATGCCTGAGTAATTCTTCTGCATAGGGTTATCAATTTTCCTTTAAACAAGTCTATTCCTCCCAATGAAGGAACAATAGTAGGCTTTCCTAGGGTTTCCAAAGTTCTTTCTGTCATGATATTCATTTGTGTTTCTTCATCTAGAACATAGTCAATGTCGAAGTCTCCTATTCTTACTTCTATTTTCTCTTTCTCTTTGAAGATTTCTGATAAACTGATGTTTTTGTGATCATTAATGGTTTCGTTCATCTTTAATAATACAATCTTTGATTCCTTCTAGAGTTCTGCTATAATCTTTGTTTATTGTCCTTCCTCGCGGTTTTATTGTTCCATATTCATCCTTTCAAGCTTAGAAATCATTCTAGGGCAATCCAACACTTCATGGTCCATAGCCTTACAACATAGGCAACTAGGGTTTCTACTAGGGAAATCCTTAGCAAGATGTCCCGATCTTCTACAACTGTAACAAAGAGTCAATCCTCTTTTTATTTTAAATGATATCCAACCTTTCATTGACTGTGCACTAGGATCATACTAGCTAACCTGCAAAAAATTCTTTCTAGGATCCTGCATCCATTTGTTAGTCCAAACATTCTTTCTATGCATAGGAATAACATACCTTTCACTATTCTTATTAGATCTATTCATATCAATTCTTCTTCCATCTATCTGTGCTCTAATTTTCAAACTAGGACAAAATTTATCAAACCTACCTAGATACATACTTTAGAAACAAAAATTTCCACTTATCTTACTTCAGTAGATCACAAAGCTTATAGATATTACTTCTTTAAACAAAAAATTTCACTTTTACCTTTCTCAGAGTACAAAGTTTTCAGATCTTACCTCTTTTCTTTAGATCTGACCCTCTTCTTGGCACAAAGATTCAACAGATCAAGTAGATTGTTGTGTGCTAGGGAAACAAATCTACGCACGGGGCTTTCACAGTTTCAGGTCTGGTCTTTGCACAAAGCTTCTTCCTCATTTCTTAGCACGGAGCTTCGTAAATCATGCATACTACTACGCACCAATGACAGGTCTATGCATAGAGCTTCCTAAATCAAACAGGAGGTTTCACACTATAGCAGCAGATCTTTGCACAAAGATTTTCCTTTTCCTCAGTTCCCAACAAACACAGTTTCAGGTCCCGGCAATGGAACCATTTGTTGGCACAGGGCAGACCCAAGGTTCAATGCCCAAGAGCACACCAACAAATCCCTAACTACCATCCCTTTCGGCAACACCTGCGAAGAAAATGAAGTCTCACCCGAGGTAGAGGTAGGGGTGGTTGCATGACTCCAGTGTTTGCAACCTTAGCTAGGACACAGACCTGTGATTATAACACTTTATCAAAGCACTTTAGCATTTATAGTTCATGACTATCAGACCAATATACACTTCACAGATGAACCCCTAATTTCAGAGCATCGCAGTATTCAACTAGATCTCTCACTTAACATATAGAAATAGACCAAATCTAGAAGATTCAAGAAATGACCATACTCACATAGGTTATATCTAGCATTCATTCACATTATTAAGCACAAAGCAATATTAGATCTATCTAACAATCATCTATATCAAAGCACTTAAGCAAATCACACATAAATACATCAACACATCGCACAAATCTAGGCAACATGTGGTATAGCTAGGGAGGTAATATGGGGTACCTAGGGAGGTGCCCAATGAGAATGTAGTTATGTGTTATTATTGGAAGTCATTTAATATATGGGAATGTGGTCATTCAATGTAAGGTGGACTAGGTCCACTATATTAATAAAGGCCCACTATGGTAG
>JZKD02S0155010.1:0-17401 GCA_000966675.3 Picea glauca | reverse complement strand
TACCCTACCTCAAGGGTTTTCTCTATTTCTTGTGTTCATGTTATGGTGAATGGTTTATGGTTTATTCTTGGTATTATTGAAGTATATTTTAAGATATGGTATAGGTACTTAACACAACAAAACATGTATGTGGTTCACCGCCACCCTAGGGCTACATCCACCAAATCTTCTTCTCTTCTTATTATCTTATATCAATCATTTACAGGCACAAAGCATCGAGATCCTTACTCTGCATAGGACAGAAGATCTGCACACACTCTGCCAGATCCTACTTCCTTGAGTAGATCTAAGAGACAGTATTTACATAATCATTCACAATCTGTTACATTCACTTGCACTTAGCCTTGCAAGTCTTACTCAGTATGCATAGAGCCAAATCACACAGATCTACCTTTGCACATAGAAAACATGGATATTCCTTACATCGCCTAGACTTCTATTTATACATTACAAAATCAGGCCTAAACATGGGTAAACCCATGGGTTGACATTCCCATACCCGTTACATTATCCCAAAATCCAAAAATCCCTAAAAGGGGGTCGAGATCCTATGATCTCCGCTTCGTCTTGTGCTCTGTCTTTGACAGCCTGTCGAAGTCCCAAAAATAGGTCAATCCAGACCAAGTGTCCCCAAAACTTGGTCAAGGTCCAACAGTGTGCCCATGATATGGGTGTGTTGTTCCTCTCTGAAATGGAGATGGAATGTTGTGTGCCCCTGTGTGGGGTGAGGAAGCCCATGAGTTGGGTGTGCCCATGATATGGATGTGAAGTTCCTCTCTGAGACAAAGATAGAATGTTGTGTGCCCCTGTGTAGGGAAGATGCCCATGAGTTGGGTGTGTCATTCTCTCTGAGACGAAGATGAAACATTGTGTACCCTTGAGAAGGGAAGATGCCCATGAGCTGGGTGTCGTTCTCTCTGAGATGAAGATGAAACACTATGTGCCCCTGAGAAGGGAAGATGCCCATGAGATGGGTGTATCATTTGAGATGAAATGATGTGTACCCCTGTGAGGGGTGAAGGAGCCCATGTGATGGGTTTACCGTTCTCCTTTGTGCAAAGAGTTGAGATGATGTGATACTTCAGATGATTCTCTCATGAGATGCAGTGAGAAAGAGATATGTTGAGTTGGACGTGCTTGTGGCTGAGCACAGATGAATATGATCCTAGTGGTTGAGCACTAGTGAGTGTTATTTTCCTATGAGATGTAGTGAGATAGAGATGAGCTAAGTTGGACGTGCTTTTGTTTGAGCACATGTGAACGTGATCCTAGTGGATGAGCACTAGTGAGTGTGATTCTCCTGTGAGACATAGTGAGATAGAGATGTGGACATCCATGTGGTTGAACACAAATGGATGTGCTTCTAGTGGTTGAGCAGTAGTGGGTGTATGCTATCCCTTGCTATATTGTACAAGAGTCAAACTTACCTGTAACCCTATTTGTGATGTAAATGGTACAGGTCGGCCCCACCATAAAGTGAAATATAATTAATGTAAAAGATAATTAATATGGTAATTATTAATTATATTTTGAGTTATTGAGGTCGGCCCTGTTGTGCCAATAGATAATATTGTTGGTAGACTCAGTCTAATATAAATAAAGGTAAATTCCCCATTGAGGAATCATAACATAAGTGTGAGTTTGGAAATTTCAGCAAACACTTGTTCTTGAAAAAAGTGCACACCTCTCTTGGGTGCTAGTCTTCTAGGGTTTTGTGAGCACCTTTTTCTGTGCTAGGTTTATGGTGTGGGAGGTATTTCTCTTGAAGAATATAGCAAAGGATTGGATGGGTTTTCTTCCCTTGTTGAGAAGGGTTTCCCAGGATACTTCTTGTGTACTTGTGCATGGTGTTTCTTCTTGTGATCTTGGTTACTGCAACAAATTGTTTATGGTGTAACTACAATTGTATATGGTTCAAGTAAAATGCTAAAATTGGAATGAACTTCATGCTTGAGCCTAGCCTAGTGAAAAATAAATAGTGATAATCGACCTTTACTTGCTGACACTCAAGACCCTTAGCAACAAAATGGACTACATCACACTTCATTCCTTCCTAAAAGAAAAGCTTCTTCATGTCTGCATACATTTTCTTCACACTCAGATGCACATGATAAAGTGCTATATGGGCTTCCTTGAGTATGAAGCTTCAAATATCCCCACCCTCGGGGATGTACATCCTTCCTTTATATCTCAACAATCCATCTTCTTCAAGGATAAATCCTTCAAACTTTGACTCTAACTGTCTCCCACTATGGAGGGCTAAAGTAACCTTTAAATACCAACTATCTTCAAGAAGTTGCCCCAACACTCGCTCTCTCAAATTAACCTTTAAGGGAACCAGGGAGAAGATACGTGTCCTTATTCTTAGTGCATCTACAACCACATTCTCCTTTCCCTTGATGTATGAAATTCCAAAATTGTACTCACTCATAAATTCACTCCATCGCCTCTATCTGGCATTGATATCGCTTTGAGTGAATATATGCTTTAATATTTCATGGTCTGTTTTGAGCTCAAAGCTTCTCCACACTAGGTAATGCCTCCAAAGATTCAGAGCTAGCATTACAACTACCAACTCTAAATCATGAGTAGGTAAAGATCCTCATGTTGCTTCAACTTTCTTGATGCATAGGATATTACCCCCCCATATTACATTAGCATGCCCCCCAATCCTTGCTTCAAGGAATTTGTGCAAATGATGAATTCTTTCTCCATATCTGGTACTTGTAGAATTGACGCACTAGTTAGTAACCTCTTAATATCGATGAATGCAATGTCGCATTCATCCATCGACTCATACCTGACTCCCTTGCACTGTAAGGTGGTTATGGGTTTCTCTATCTTCGAGAACCCTTCTTCAAACCTTCAATAATAACCAACTATCCCCATAAATATTCTCACCTCATGACCATTCATTGGCACTAGCCAATCCATTATGGCCTTCACCTTTTCTGGGTCCACATAAATTCCTTCTCCTGAAATGATATGATCCAGATAGTGAATCTCTTTCTAAAAGAAATAGCACTTTGAAAACTTTCCATACAAATTGTTCTCTCTAAGGCATGACAACACCACTGGCAAGTGTTACTCATGTTATCTTTTGTTCCTGGATTAGATGAGGATATCATCAAGAAAGACCTGTACAAAGCGGTCTAAGTACTTTCAAAATACACCATTCATGGGGCTCATGAATATTGTTGGTGCATTGGTTAAACCAAAAGGCACTAAAATGAACTCATAATGTCCAAACCAAGTTCAAAATTCAGTTTTAGGAATATTGTCTTCCTTAATCCTTAACCAGTGATACCCTAATCGTAGATCAATTTTTGAGAAAACGATTGTTCCTTTCATCTAATCAAAGAGGTCATCTATCCATGGTATTGTGTACCTAGTCTTCATTATAGCATGGTTCAAGTCCCTTTAATCTATACACAGTCGTAATGAATTGTCCTTTTTCTTGATAAAAAATACTGGTGCACCCCAAGGTGAGACACTGGGCCTTATTAACCTTAAGTCAAGTATTTCCTTCAACTGCATCAACAACTCACAAATTTCTGGCGTCGTCATCCTATACGGTGTCTTGGAAATTGGCTCTACACTAGGTTTTAGCTTGATGGTTAAATCAAGATCCCTCTCAAGAGGTAACCCTGCAAACTCTTTCGAAAAAACATCCTTAAATTCAGATAAAACTGGATATTGATCTATAGAGGGTCATTTCCCTTCATTGTCTGCTTCCACTACATATAATCGTCAACCTTTCCTCATGCAATGTTTAACCTTCATTGTCAAGATAAAACATAGAGACACCTTCCTCCCAATACCATGGATCTCTACTACCCTTCCTTCATCATCTACGTAAATCACCCTCTTTGTGAAACAATATACCTAATCTTAATGAGCTTCTAACTATTCCATCCCAATGATTAGATCATATGTCCCTAGGGCAGTGACATACACCCTCAACCTAGTCATACACACTCCCAAGTCTACAAGACAATTATCAACGCTAGGTCCTGTCTCTTATTTTTTCCCTGAAGCCATCTCGACTTGTTTAAAGTCATCGTGCTCGTAGGCTACCAACCCACACTTTTACAATGCACAAGGTGAAATGAAACTATCTATAGCACCAAAATCAAATAAAATTTTAACATTGATGTGATTTAGTGTACCTGATGACTCCACCACCATGGATTGATGTTCTTCCTGGTGGTTATTAACTGTTGCATAAATCTAGTGGCTACTACTCACTCTTCCCATTGGGGCCCTTCCCTTCTTTATGCACAAATAATGATTGTGACTTTGGGTAGGCATGTTGGTAATGAGGTCCTCCTCACCCCAAAAAAGTAACTTGGGGTGGAACTTGTACACTGCTATGTAAAGGCCTATGAAATGAGTTCCTCCCCCTGAAACCCCTTACCCTACTAACTAATCCTCAATAAGGTCATGTACTTTCTTATGCCACTAGTGATGAGTGGGATGCTACACTTGCCACCATTGAAATACTAGCTGCAATTATTCTAGGTGCGACTCTATTATCATAAGGAGGTGGCCTAGAGATTCCTTCCCAGGAGAAGGTCCCAGGGGCCTTCCCCACGAATCTAGGCTGATGTGGAATAGTTTATCTCATACCTTTGTTTAATCTCATATGATATTCAATGTAACGATCACTTTCAACTGCTTCAGACACTGACGATGGTTTCCACCTCTGCACCATGGCCCTTATCTTAGGGTTTGACCCATACATGAAATGTTCTACTTATTGTTGATCGGTATCCATGTATGAGATGTACTTTACTAACTCCATGAACTCGATTTTGTACCCTTTCACAATTATGTTTCCCTGAATTAGAGCATGAAATGCTCCTATTTGTTATTCCTCATAGTAAGCGGGAAAATATTTTCTCGAAAATCGCTCTTCAAACAACTCCCAAGTGATGGTATCTGGAGTAAGGTGCAACTGCCTCTCCAACTTACCCCACTAGTTGAAAGATCACTATCTTCGCCTTTGATGTGGAAGCATAGTTTCTCAAGGAAAAACGTCTTATCATTCCTTCCAACCATGCCTCTTCATGTTCACTTGCACAACCCCCAACAAACTTTGGGAGTTTGATTTTCTGTAGTTCTCTAGTGATGTCTCTTGGTGGAGGTCCTCTCTCTGAGTCCCTTGACCCTTCTGGGTTACCCACTGCTAACGGAGGGGGCTCCAATTCCACATATGTTGACTGGTGTCCCTTTAATGTCTCATTAATAACCTCTAAGGAGCACAATATGAGAGCCATATCAGGCGATGGTGGTGGTGGCATCGACATCGATGGTTCTTGCGATGCTGCCCCCCGACCTCGATTTCCATGAGTCCTAATGAATAACTGAATATGCATCCAACCAAATACTTATTATAAAATGGTTTAAGGAATTCAATGTTTTACTTAAACTTATACTTTCAAATGTAGGGTTAGGTGTAAGTTTCTTTATACTTGTGTGTAAACAAATATTACTCCCATAAGGTAAGTGGCTAAGGGTCAGGGTCAATAGCCTTTAAGCTTGGTAACTTCATTCAGGTAAGCTACTAACTCTCTTACCTTGACAGCTATACTAATCCTACATCGTACTCAGTTATTATTCTAACATACCCCTTTAAGTTGTCAAATTATCTCTCTAAGAAGTCCATGAGTCACAGTTATTGAAAATGTCTTTAACTCTGCTCTACTGCATCCTCTTATTTCCTCAAATTTTCTGGGAATTTCAGTAGTCAATCCAGTGAAAAGGATTCTACCAACATATTCTTCACTACTCCATATTTCCAATTATCCCTCTCACACTTGATGTGGTCTTCTGGATCTCGAGATATGGCCCGTTGAAAAATTCATAGTCCATTTCCAATCAAATTCGTGCCTCCCTTTTCCTGAATTTTTCAAGGCATTTATGTTGCTAATCTATCTCAAATTCATATTCTAACATGTTCTTCTCCCCATTAACTTTCTAATGATCCCTCTCTTGACAAATTTATCCTTCTAAGATGTGAGTTATGTTTTTCTAAAGTTAACACTCAACAACCGTCGATCTCATTGTGGGGTTAATCTCGACTGTTGATTTTGTACTCATTAATTATCCCACATGCGTTGTGGGAGGTGAGTCTTAGTAGTATATATTTTCCCCCTCCCTTAGTAGTTTGCATGTGGAGTTAGGGTAGGTATATAACCTTGACCTCGCATAGATATTTTTACCTTTGATGGTTGGAAATGCATGAGAAAAGTTGTCAACCTGATAACCTGAATATGACAACTTATCACTAGATGACTTATCACAATAACATGTGAACGAATTATCATCCATGGATTATCCAGTGACTTATCACTTGATAGGACTATCGGATTCCAATGGTCAGGAAGGCATGTGATGTTTAATGTGAGAATATGATGGGGATACCCACTGATGGGGAGAGATTGAAAAATTAATAAAATAATCCAGTGAGGGAATGGAGGTGTTCAAGAAGATGCCATTTCAGAAAAAGAGAAGCATGTCTTAAGGTGAAAACCTGAAGACAATATTATGAAGGGTAATATACGATAGGTGAGATCCCAATCCAAAAGGTATAGGCCTATCAGATTCCAATGGTCGAGAAAACATGTGATGTTGAATGTGAGAATCTGATGGAGAGAGCCCAACTAACGAAGAAAGATCGAAAAATTAATAAAATAATCCAATGAGGGAATGGAGGTGTTCGAAATATGGGATTTTGGAAAAAAGGGAAGCATGTATTAAGGTGAAAACTTGAAAACAATATTATGATGATAGGTGAGATCCTTATCTGAAAGGTGAGGCCCGATGTGGTGAGCCTGATATCTAGAAAATAATAATAAATAAATAAAATATAAATAAATAAGTACATAAATAAAATAATATAACAAATTTGGGTTTTAGGAAAATTTTAAAAATATGTCGAGATTGGGAAATTAAAAAAGAAAAAATAAAACTTAAATAAAATATAAAGAATAAAAAAAAAGATAAATAAAATAAAATCCAAATATAAATATAGATCCACAGGAAAATTGGAAAACCAAATAATAATAAAAATATCATGAATCAAAAATGTAAATTTAGGGATCAATAACAAATGCATGTAAATTCAACCCGTGAGGTAAAAGTACATTTTCGTTAGTAATTCCTGGAAAATGATAAAATATATATCCATGGTGTAGGTTGATAAAGTCTTAATTTGGAAAGTTCCAGATATTGTAATTATGACGATAAAGTCCCATTATGGAAATTTCCTTATATAATCAATTCCCATTAGAGTAAAATAATAATAAATAAATATTCATGGAAAGTGGGAAATTTAAAACCATGTGTGGATTTGGAAAACCATGGGTGGAATAGAAAAAAAAATAAAAATAAAATAGGAATGAAATAATAAAAATAAAATTATGTAAACTTGTATATACAAAATAAACTTTGGATGTGGTTAGGGAAAAAATATGCTTGTTTCCAAATCTAGGTCAACATTCCACCATGGGTCAAGGTTCTACACCTAGGTCATGGTTCCGCACTTGGGTCAGGGTTCCATACCTAGAAGTAAAAATCTAAAACATAATATATCATGAAAACTCTATATACCTGGATTTACAGATGCTCAAGTTTCACACAAAATGTATGTCCTTGAAACAAATCTATATGTCTGAATGCCATGTTAGATAGGACAGGTCAACATGACATGGAGGGAGTCATGTTGGATAACATAGGATAATTGGAAACTTTCAATATGCCTCATACACCATGTTAGATGGTACATAACATGCATGTGGGGGGGTTACAAGCAGGCAAAAGGCCCAATTTTTTTTTGGTGGTTTTTGTGTCCGTTTTTAGTGATTTTTCAAGACATGATTTTCTAATTACGATTAAGGAATTAGGGTTGTTGAATAATTTGGGTCAATGGATTAGGGGTTTTGGATGTCGCAGGATCATATATATATTGTATTGTAAACAATGAATAGTATATGATGAGTAAATATTATAGGTGCAACTCTAAACATGTTGTTAGTTTTCCTGGTTTGGGTTTCTAGGGTAAAATCTATGTGTAATGTGTGTGTTCCATTGTATATTTTTTGTTTTTATTAAGAATCCATTTGTCGTAATTAATCATACAAGGTTAAAATCTACATTTGGTATCAAATAATTTATTGGTTTTAGGTGGATGCCTTTGTGGATAAGGGTTTGGCTAGGGTCTGTGATAAACCTTGTTACAATGGGAGCTCTACAGTATCGATTCTTTCGGTGAAAATAAATGGAGAGAAGTTTAAAAATAGATATATATAAATTTAATGGATAAATTTTTGAGCTATGGAAGATCGATATGGAATATTTGTTGGTGGAGAAAGATCAATGGATCATTGTGGATCCAGGAACTGCACCTACATGAATGCTAACAAAATACTGAGCAAAGTTGGATTGAAAGGTGAAGAGCACAATCTGGTCGTGTCTCTCAAATTTAGTGTTACAAAATGTGTGAGGGGAAGATACAACCAAGGAATTATGGGATATGTTAGGGGATTTCTATCAGTCTATGTCCTTAGTCAACAAATTGTTCATGCAGAAGAAGTTGGACATCATGAGGATGAAAGATGGAGACTAGGTAAAAAATAATTTAAATGCCTTCAATATTGTGGTAAGTTAGTTATTGTCTATTGATATTAATATTTATGATGAAAATCTATTAGTTTATTCTTCTCTTTAATAGACTCGTGGGATAGTCTATTTGTATCCATAGGAAGTACTAAAACTACCTTAATATTAGATGATGTGGTCTCATCCTTGTTGTTGGAGGAGATGAAGCAGAAGAACATGGAAGGATAGAGAAAAAATGACTTATTTGCAAGAGGATGCTCCTAGGAAAGAAATAGATCTATGTCCTCAAGTGGGAGATCTAAATCTCCCAAAAACTTTGTAAGGGTGTGCCGGAGATGTGGAAAAGCAGGGCACTACAAGAAACATTGTATATCCAAAAGTGTTTAGCGAGGGAAGGGATATGATCATGTTCCTTATATATAATATAAAACCTTTGTAGATGAAGGATGGGATGTGTAATTGGATTCTTCAAGAATGCATGCAGATCATGAGGCATGGTTGGTAAACTTAGGTGCATCCTTTCATATGGTTCCTCATAGGGAGTGGTTTTTCAAATATGAAAGTTATGATGAAGGTGATTTTTTTTCTAGGAGATGAATCGAAAAGAAAACTCATAGGAAAAGGAAAATTGAAGTTGAAGGTCATGAATGGAAGGACTATAACACTCCCTAGTGTTCTACACATCCCATAATTGGCCATAATTTTGATTTATCTAAGCAAAATGGGTGATGCAGAGGTAAAAGCAATGTTTGAAAAAGGAACCTACATGATGGTTTGAGGGGCAATGGTATTTCTAAAGGGAGTTCATATTGGAACTCTATATAAGCTGCTAAGAAGCACTATTAATGATGGGTACAATAGTTAAATTGTTCCTAATATTGGAGCTGAAGAAGAAAAAAATCCTATAGTCTCTAGAGAAAATACTATGTTGTGGCATCAAAGATTAGGGCAAATCGAGGAGAAGGGAATTTGAGTACTACACGGTAAAGGTATGGCTGAAGGTATGGCCAATTTCTCTTTGAATTTTGATTTCTAACATTGTTTATATGGGAAGAAAAATTGTGTAAGATTCTGCTATGGAGCTATGAGAGTTGAGGGGATTTTACAGTTGGTGCACATTGATGTATTTGGACCTATGTCGGTTCCATCAATGGGAAAATATATGTATTGTATCTCATTTATAGATGAATTCTTGTGGAATACATGGATTTATTTCCTCAGGAATAAATCTGAAGTCTTTGACAAATTCAAAGAGTTTAAGGCTCTTGTGGATAATCAAATAGAGAAAATAATTAAGGTGTTGAGGACGGATAATGGTGGAGAATTTTGTGGACATGAATTCGAGGAATTCTGTAAGAAGTAAAATATAGCAAGGTAGAAGAATACTCCATACACACTTCAATAGAATGGAGTTGGAGAAAGGATGAACAAGATGTTGATGGAAAAATCAAGGGGCGTGCTCAGTGGTGTCGAGTTAAGACAAGAATTCTGGGTAGAGGCAGTGGGTACTACATGTTACCTCGTTAATCACTCACCCTCATCAACATTGGATGAGGACTCCATGTGATGTATGGACTAGTAAGAAACCCTTTCTTACACATCTCATGGTATTTGTTGTGATTCCTATGTTCATGTTCCAAAGGAAAATATGAGTAAGCTGGATAAAAAGGATAAAAAGTGTTTCTTTATTGGTTATAAATTCGGTAAGAAAGGTTATAATATTTGGAACCAAGAAACTAATAAGGTGGTGTATAGACGATATGTGGTATTTAGAGAAATCAAATATGTTTCCAAATAGGAATTCCTACCAAGGGAGGAAGAACTAGAGAAAATAGAATTTGAATTGAAGATAATGAATCAGACTCTACAAAAGAACATGAATATTAATAATAAGAAGACTCTCATACTCCAATATTGAGAAGATCGGTTTGAGGAAGAAGGAAACTAGAAAGGTGTACTCCACTTGATTTCTATTCAAATTTTTCTTTGTTTATTATTGATGATGATCCTAGAAATTTTAGGGAGGCAATGGATTCAGAGGATGACAAAATTTGGAAAAAGGCCATGGTTGAAGAAATGACATCCTTGGAGAAGAATGAGACTTGGGATCTAGTGGATATGCTAAGTTAACTTCTCTTAGATTTATTTTATCTGTTGCTTTTGCTTTTGATTTTGAAGTATAATGGATAGATGTAAAGACAAAATTTCTACATGGAAATATGGAAGAAGAAATCTACATGAAGCATCCAGAAGGATTTGTTGTGAAGGGAAAGAAAGAGTCAGAATGTAGGTTGAAAAAGTCCCTATGTGGGTTAAAGTAATCACCAAAGATGTGGTATCAAAAAATTGATACTTATATGTTGGGACTTGGCTTCACAAGGAGAAAATCCTATCACTCTGTGTATTTCAAGTTAGTTGGTGATCATATTATTTATTTTGTCTTGTATGTGGATGATATGTTGCTGATAGGAAATGACAAGGAGATTATTCAGGGTGTGAAAACTCAATTGTCCTCTAAATTTGAAATGAAGGATTTTGGTGCTGTAAATTTCATTTTGGGCATGGAAATTAAAATACATCGGGAAAAAGGAAACTCTAGTTAAATCAGAGGAAATATGTTGAGACAATATTGTATAGGTTTAATATGAAGGAAAGTAAATTGGTCAAGGTTTCTATTCTTGTAGTTGTAAATTTATTTTCATATCAGTGTCCCAAGACACAGGAAGAGGAAGAGGACATGTCTCATATTCCATATGCTAGTGCAATTGGAAATTTCATGTATGCAATGATTTGTACTACACTAGACATTACAAATGCAGTGAGAGTTATGAGTAGGTATATGTCAAAACTAGGGAAGGAGCATCGGAAAACAATAAAGAGAGTTTTCAATCATTTGTGTGGCACTTATACTTATGGATTGTTCTACCAAGGAAGACAAGCATTGGAAAAAGTGTTGGAGATACATGGCTTTGTTGATGAAGACTGGGCTAGAGATTTGGATGACAAAAGATCTACAAGTGGGTACATGTTTAACCTATTTGGAGGAAAAATCAATTGGATGAGAAAAGGACAGTCTGTAGTGACACTCTCAACTAAAAAATATGAATACATGGAAGCCACTCATGCAAACAAGGAAGTAATATGGTTATAGAGATTGTGTTCAGGTATTGGGTTTTTACAACAAGATGTAAGGATAAATTGTGATGGTTAGAGTGCAATATCACTGGTGAAGAACCCAACTTATCATCCAAAGACAAAGAATATGGATGTTTAGTATCATTTTGTGAGAAACATGGTTGAATATAGGAAGGTGTTCTTGATGAAGGTGGACACTTTGAAGAATGTTGTAGATCATTGACAAAGTCTGTTAGCACTAAGAAGTTCTCTTGGTGTAGAGAAATAATAGGAATTGATGCTATTGGTGTGATTAATTGTATAATTAAATCATCCAATGGATTCAATTGTCAACCCAAGGTAAGTATTTTATTACAAGGTTATTGTGCAATGTTTATGTAGATGAAGAACTCTCCTAACACTTTCTTATGAATTAAATCCACTAATCACGCATTCTTTGCACAACTACTGTTAACAAGCTTAATCCTTATATCAAATTAAGTTGCAACCAAGTAAGATGCTTAAAATTAATTCATAAGAATCAATTGACCTTATTTAAACCAATTTCTAATCACTCACTCCTTCCTACTTATGAAATCTCAAGGAAATTCACAAAACACATTGCTAGAAAGAAAAGAACATGTTTGTCAACAATATTCTTCTGTAAATAAAACACACCCTCACTACAATTAATCATAACACACTCTTGGAATTGAAATGATTGATGCATTTAAATGAAAACTCATGCATACAGAATTGGAATAAAGAACTTGCTGAAATTGAATTGAGAACACATTCATGCGGAATTGAAATGAACACTTGTTGCAATAAAACAAAAATGCACTCGTACTAAATTGAAGTGAAACACACCAGTAGTAAACCAAACTCTAACAACTATAATTGAAACAATTCACTCACATCAATTGTCTGCACCGAGAATTGAACTAAGGAAAATAATAACAAGAAGATCTAGTGATGCTAATCTAACTAATAATACATGAACAAAAACCCCGCTAAAGAGGAGGGCCCTTCCTCCTTAGTAGGGGTGAAAAACTATAGAAACTACAAATTTAAGCACTAATAAATCGATACCACAACTTGCCAGATAATTATCATTCAATCAAGAGGTGCAGATACAATTGTCGTTACACATGAGTTTGTCGACCATCCTCTATTCTCTAAAAACTAGCCTAACCTAGGAGAAAAGATGCTCTACCCTTTTAAACCTTTTCTTCCTCTTCTCATCTTGGAAATATTACAATTATGAACAACCTTGAGAATCTTTCGATTCTCAAGCGATTCAATGTCATCTTAATTAAGAAGATACAGAAGATATAAAATATTCCTGTAATCGATTACAACTTATGTAAATGATTTTTATGGAAATAGTCGGCTGAAATGTCCTTTTATCTGGGAAAACATCCCATGTTCAAAAGATACAATAGTTGGGACTTTAAGGTAAGCCACATCATCAGATAAATCAATCCTTGACATACGCTTCCACGGGTCAATGGTATAGTCATCATCATGCAATGATCCTTCGGTGGTAACAACATTCTATAGTAGTGGACTTTGCGTATCAAGTCTCAGAGTAGCAACACCTCAGAGTAGCAGCACCTTGGAGTAGCAGCACCTCGGACTAACAACATCTCGGAGTAACAACATCTTGGAGTAGCAACACCTCTAAGTAGCATCACCTCAGAGTAGTAGTGCCTTGGAGTCGCAACACCTCGGAGTAGCAACATCTAATTATTCTGCAAGATTCTTTAGAAATTAATCAGTGGTTACCCAACACAAACATCATCCTTCCCTAAATGAAAGAAAATATTAAATAATCAACGCATCAAACGACTTAACATACCAGTGTCAAAAAGGTAATTCTTGAACCATGATAATTATGGAAAAGGTGTGAATAGTAAAGAAAATGGTATGAGATGGTAACAAAATGATGGAAATAAGGTATCATTCTCATGACTCAACATCTTCTCCCAACTGAAGCAACTTCATGTCCTCATACATCCCATTAGTATGAGTCCTCAACCTCCTCCTATATATGTAGTGTAGTAAGGTTTCATGCTCCATTAGTATCCTCGTTAACGCCTATGTACCCATTACTCATGAAAACATCTATCCAATAATCTTTCTCATACTAAACTCGATATTATCGTTGGTATTGTTGTGTAGGGAGCCAAATAAGAGGGAATTTGTACCTAAGGTTGAGCCACCTAGATCCACACTTTGTCATGCAATCCATATACGTATTCAGTCTCTACAAAGCATGGAAAAATTTTGGGTACCCATATGGATCTTGTCTTTTCAACATCTCATCATAGGTTTCCCACCTCAGTCGACTACCATCCAGGGCATCCTTCAACTGCATCTTGATACATTTAGGTAATATATCCAGAATAATTAGTCGAAGCTCAATGAAAGTAGCATTCTACTCATATGAAATCAAAAAGTGGTTATGTCCCTTGATTATATCGACAACAGGGGTAGGTTCTCCCCTAACCCACAAACATTTTTTGACCTGAGTTGCCTTGATGGCCTCATGGGATTCCTTCCATTTCAACTGGTTGCTAATGAATGAAGTGAAGGCCCTCAATTGAATATCTCCAACATAATGATATAAATTAAATCTCCTCTCCCCCAAAAATAACTTATTCATGTAAGTAGAGTTCACAAAGCAGGTGTTGGTTTGCAAGAAGAATTTGGAAGAAGGTCTTCAAGAAGGCAATGGTGGTATCAAAACTGCAAGTCTTATATTCTTTTATGGCCATCAAATGAAATAAGAGGAATTTCTCTTGCAAAAAGAATGGGTAGGCATGGGATGGGTTTTTGCAACTTACTAGTTCTTGTGTCAGGTTGCAAACTTTCATCTTTGTATCTTTCATGTATTTGACTTGATATTCTATTTCCTTCAACTTCTGCCTCATTCCCCTCATATTCTCGTTTCTCTATTCCTGGAATGATAATTCGTCTTCCCATGTTTCTCTTAAATCCCGAATAACCTTTCTATGTTCCTGAGTAGAAATCGCTCCTTCTTGGAGTGATGTGGCCATTTTTTTCCAGTTCAAAAATAAATAACTCAACATTGGGGGCTATCATTATGCTCTTTTCCTTCTCAAATTGAGTTTCCTCAATTCCAGGAATTACTATTTCTTGTGTAGAAACAACCTCTGTGACAAGACTGCCATATTCCCTTGAGAAGGCTTAGCTGCTTCCTTTTCTCCCTAAGTTGCAACACCCCCATTGGTGACAAGGCAAGGCTCTTCCATTACTGCATCTAGGGTTGTTGGTTCTTATGTAACAACAACATATTGGATGGGTTCCTCTTGGTCAATTTGGGTATCTTCAACATCCCCTTTGTCTTCCATAATAAATTACATTTGTGTGGCAACTGAATTAAAATTAGATGGAGGTGCGTCACTTGATGTGCACCCTTATCAAATAAATATTTCTCCACGGGATGGACACATTTGTGCATTGCACTTGTATGTCCCTGATGTCATGGTTTCAGGGTCACTTGAATTTTCTAATAATTCAACAACTTCATCCAGGGTTCCCAAACATGAAGAAGTTGCACCCTTTCAAAATTTTCCTTTTAAGACCCCGAGTTGTTTCTCAAGCCTAGAGTTTTCTTCCTTTAATTGATTTACTTTCTCACACATGGACATAGCCTTACCTCACTTAGAGATAGTGCTTCTTGCTATTTCCTTCATTTTCCTCTCAGTGGGTTCTTGTGGGCACTTGACATCATTCCCTGGTTCAAATAGTGATACTGCTGAAGAAGACCTAGTTCTTCTTGCTTTTATTTGCCCCTTTTTTACAATAGCTCATTATTCAACAAGTTCTTGTGGGAACCCAGTGTTGGTCGATGGTTGGACTGGTGCTGTTGCTAAAGAAGGCCTCACTTTCCTTGGCTTTAATTTTTCCTTCTTTACAATAGTTCATTCTCCAACAATTTATTGTGGGCACTCAGTCTTGATCAATGAATCGAATGGTTGGGTTGGTGTTGTTGTTGAAGAAGACCTAGTTCTTCTTTAAGGAGTGTATTCATTAATCACTTGAAGTGATCTTCTTTTCCTTTTCTTCCATTGAGAGTGTTCTTCTATGACTAGGCAGGATTTTTATTCTTCAACACAAGGGTCTTCTTCTATAATCTCCACTTCATCACTATATGGTACTGACAAAACATGCTTTTGAGTGGAGGGATTATTTTGAATTTCAGCCCCATCAACCTATTCTTCCTTTCCAGGGTCTTCTTGGTTGATTTATGTATCTCCTGCACTTGGATATTTTTTTGTATCACCCCCTTCATTCTTTGTGTCGGCTGCTTTGTCTTCCTGCCCTATTTTTGTGTCACCCCCTTCATTCTCTGTGTCGTCTTCTTTGTCTTCCTATTCTATTTTTGTGTCACCCCCTTCATTCTTTGTGTCAGGTGCTTTGTCTTCTTGCTCTATTTTTGTCCTTGTGAATTTATCTTCTCCCGTGGTCATATCATCATAAATCCCCTCTAGCTCCCCTTCTTCCTGGTTCCTGAACTTTCCATCCTCGGGACTATTTTTTTCTATTAATGAATTCAAGCTTAGGGTTAGCTTCCATTTCTAATTCCTCTTCCTCTGTCACTCTTTCTGTATCATCTCTTCTTTCTATTTCCAAACCATGTGTTTTTGTGTGACCAATGAACTCACGCCATGTAGCATTCCTTTGGCTCAATGCATGGATAACCAACAATTTAATTAACCCATGATTTTTAATGCATGTTTGTAGGTGTTTGGAATGACGGACAAATCCTATCATAGATTTCAAAGACTCTAACAGAAAGTATGGGATATTGAGAAGCTGAACGTGACAGAGGTCAGACAGTAGCATAAAATGGTAGTTATAAACAACTGAAAATCTCCCTTCACATGTAATGTATCGCTAGATGAAATATGATACATCTTGTCAAGGAAAAGGGAGACAGGTTATGTTGACGCCCTTACCCTTGTTTTTAACCTATTCTTCTCCTCTCAGAAAGTTCATCTTAGCTTTTGGGATGAACGCCTTCTTGCTAAACCAAATTACTCCAGTCCTTGATAGCCCTGTTACTTCTGTAACTATTCCCTTAGTGACCTCAATATGCAATCCATGGACTGATGAACTTGTTCTGTCTAATATCTGGGTGAACTCCAGGAATACATCATTGTCAAATCCCTGCAATATCTCAAAGAAAGTCACCCACCCCACATTTTCAAAGATTTGGTAGGCCTTCGGACATCTGCATAGTAATCTGACTTATTTGGGTTCATGGCGAACAATAGAACCTACCATTTTAGATAATTGGGTGATGCAGAGTGGACTTCAACAAGGTGAGTTGCAGTTTTGGACATGCAGTTGGACGTTGGGAATAGATTTCCAAATTAGGGAAATTGGGGATATGACAATTTACACTGGAGTTGGTAGCGATGGGGTATAATGGAGGCATTATGTTATTTATGGCAAGTCGGTGTGGAATCATGAAGCTCAAAATGACGTGCTCCCCTCAACTAAAGGTGGTTGGGTTTGGAAGTACATGTGTAATGACACGTTGAACTTTAAAATCATGTGAGCAAGTAGGAAAAAGACGTACCTGTGGGGCCACTTACCATACGTCCCAAGTCAAAAAATGAGTGTAAGTCAT
>JZKD02S0154999.1:12995-23479 GCA_000966675.3 Picea glauca | reverse complement strand
TATTAGGTCTTCTTACATCCGCCTTATTCTATTTTATTGAAAGGCATTATTAATATTGACCTTTATTACATCCAAATACATTGATCTACCTATGTGCGGGTTAGGACCTTAACATTTCCCCTGGGCCTTACCTCCCTAAATAGAAAAAGCTATCCCATTGAGGTGGCAGTGGTGGGATAGTCTCAGTTACACTAGTTTGCCTTCCTTTCATCTATATTTTACTTTAAATACAAATTGTGTGACAAAATTTTGGTGTCGTTGTCGGGGAACACTGAGTCAATTCTCCTCAAAGACGACACTTTTCGGTAAGCCTTGCCTCAAGAGTCTTTATCTTACAATCTTACCTAGTGACTCCACTAAGGGTGATTCCCTTATTTCTTTGATAATTTCAGGAAAATTATCTGGCGACTCCACTCATGATGAAGCCAACTATGACTTGTCAATGCGATTCAAGAAACTACAAGCCTTTGGACATGAGTAAGATCCCAGGATACCCTCAACAAATTCCCATTGAATATAAAGAATTGCTTCCTAGATTCACTGGTGGTGATAGGGATAGAGATGACTATTGTTTCATATCTTTCATCACCTTGGTGAGCAAATAAGAGGTGCTTGCAGGATCAGTTGGGTCTGCTGAGCCGGACAACTGTAGAGAAAAGAGTTAGAGAAAGAAAAACAAAAACTAAGATTAAGAATTAAACTAATAGATGCAATAAAAATTAAAAGCATGAGCATAGGGACATAGAAATAACAAGAACAAAAAGACCCATGTCACCAATGTTTTGAGGCTGATCTATTGATGAAAACAAAGCACCAAGAAGAAAGGGGACTATGAGTCCCTTCTTCCTCCAAGGGAAGGCTCTTGGACCCTCACTAGCTAGCTCTTCTTACAACAAAGAAAATGGAAAATAGTGATGAAAGTACTCTTTGAAAATCCACTCAATGGTGAGATGGATTTCCCAATGAAATGGTGCCAATGTGATCTTGTCAAGGATGGAGTCCTTAAAACAATATAGGCAGCATAACATTACTTTGAATTCCTTGAGAAAATGAGTTGCATTCATGGCATTTTATAGCATTGCTTTGGGATTTTGTTTAATTGCTTTGTAGTGTGAAAAGAGGCCATTTAGGGCATTATTAGGTCTTTGACCAGCCCACCAGTTGGATCCAGCCTAGATTTGAGGGTTAAATCGGCTTGGGAGATGAACCATAAGTGGTTGGGAGGCCGACCACTTTCATAAATGCGTCGTTTAGCAGGTGCGCGGATTTTTGTGCTAACAGTCATGCATCGTGCACCTGTGCGCGATTTCCACGTTCCTGTTCCACGCATGCGCGCACACGCCCAAAGTCTGCAAAGCGCTCTTCAATTTTTCACTTCTTTGTATATTTTTTGACCTTTTTTGAATGCTGTGATATTAATTCAGGGCCATGAATGACTTCATTACTGTTTGACGATGTTGAGTTCTTGTAACCATATGCGGACGAAATTTCAGTGATAACAGATGCCCCCTGATGGATGAGGTTAGGAGCATAAGTATAGCCAAAATCCATCAATGTTTATTCTACTGAGAATGTTGTTGTAAGATAGAGAAATAGTGGGATCGTTCAGAGCGATCCGTTGGAGAAAAAAGGAACTAGTAGGACTTGATCGTCCATGAGGTGTATAAAATAGAAAACTGTGTACAAACGAGGCGGGCATGCCCCATGCTCGTGTCATGTAACTCTGAAAAAAGATGACTGAAGTGTTGGTGTAGACAACTGCAGCGCCCTCAGGGGCAGTGGTGAGAAAAGGCAGAAGACAATTCTGCAAAGGAACATACTCTGAATAGTAGGCAGTGATCGCGGTAATAAGTAGCAACGATGATGTGGGCATTGATAGCCCTGCCAAGTTCAGAGGTCTTCAACAAATGAAAGAACTAACTGCAATAGTCGCAAAGTAAGACCCACCGTAACATGAGAAAGTGTTGGCATCGAATGTTATGGGGGTCAACGACAACAGGGAGAAATGGTGTTTCACCCTGTGTCGTCTGAGATATCTCATTGAATGGATAATGAGAATCAAGATACTGGCCCTCTTTTGGAAAATTGTGTTGATGTCGACAAAAAGGGAACGCGACTCCCAGAAGCAAAGGGCTTCGGGAAATTTACTGAGGTGAGGAAGTGGCAGAGGTACATGGATGAAGTCAAGAAGTGGGTGACTCAAGACTGCCCTTGGTTGGAGGACGTATGAGATAAAAAGTGGTTGCAACCGTGTAACGAGGTCGAGTGTTAGGGGGACGACAAGACCGGTGATAAGTTGTGCCAGAGGCGGGACAAGGTGAACAAATTTAGAGGGTAGAGGTAAGTGACCTATGGGGTACTCTGAAGATATGGACGATGCCAGCAAGGGTATTGATAAGTAATGCTCCAACCAAGGGTGACATGGGTTGCATTTGGCCAAAAGGAAAGAAGCAAGTCGCCAAAGGTGATGACAAAAAGATAATGTAATGACTGGAAATAAAGGCATTTGTACAATAAATAACGAATAATTTTGGGGAGAAATGTACAAATACAAAAACGAGTGCCCCAGGGTGATGTGGGTGGCCCACGTAGGGCATATTTTTCTTGGAAAACTAATGAAGGGTGGGGCCCCCATTGGTGAGTTTCTGTATGAGGTAGGTGAAATGAAGGTAGGTTCGCAGATGGGCAAACTGATTGTGGATGAAATGGAGGGTTCATGATACTGCGGAGTTGCAGGTAAAAAAATAGAACCGTAACGAGATAATCCGGGAGTTTGAGTGGGAAAGCTAGCAAAATGAGGAGAAGGTGTATGTGGTTGATTTGCGACATGATGAAAGACTATCGAGACTCCCATCCCTAAAGGGTAATGAAGAACAACATGAGTGTCAAAAGTGTCAAAAGGTGCTATGAATGGGACAACTCATGTGGGTAAGAATGCTACCGGGTAACAGTACCGAAGAGGCAAAATGGAGGTGTGGGTACTGCAGAGTCAGGAATGGGGATCCTAGAGGTAAACATCAGAGGGTGTGACTGGAAATGAAAGTGAGATATAGCGGGAAAGACTACATGACAGTACTGAGTATATACCTGAAGGGGTTGTGCCGATGTATGATGAGCAAGTACCTGCACACATGAAAACCAAATAACCAAAGTGAACAATATCTGAAGAGAATTGAAGATATGAGCATGTATTTGATAAGTGTGACTAGGCACATGCGTACTTGACCATGGTATGAAAAAAGGCGCCCCGGGGGCGCAGGATGAAAAGTGACCCAGGGAATGTTGTGATGTAGGTGATGGGATGTTGATCCCGTGGCTGAAGACGGATTGAAAAATGGACACTGTGGGCTCCCGGAATGGTGAGTGGAAGTTTGGCAAAAGGCCTATATATAGTTGTAGGGCCCACATTGCCACCTCATTTGTACCTACTGAAATAGTGACTGGACGAGCAGTTTTCAAAGGAGATTGGGAGATTCGGGGAGGACGAGGCATCTGATTGAGGATCTGCGAGTATCAGGTTAGTGGTTTGATCATCCTGCATAGAAATAGGTTTTCAATTTTTGGGCAGGGGTTGTACGGAGAGATGTACAGAGGTATTTAGGGGGTATGGGCCCCACATGCGCGGGAGATCCGGTGATAGACGCACATACATGCGCGCCTTCCCACCGGCTATACGTGCATGGGGGCACGGTAGAGGGGAATTAAGGCGTGCTCTAAGGGAACGTCTGTGGGGTGAACAGGTGCACACAAGTGCGTGTCTACAGGTTTGAACAAGAGCATAGTTGTGTGCGCCTGTATGGTGAACAGGCGCGCCTGCAAGCACGCCTGTGAAGCGAATAGGTGCACATTGATGCGCACTTGTGTAGAAAATAGGTGCGCATTGATGCGCACCTGTGTAGTGAACAGGCGCGCATGTGTGCACACCTGTGGGTGACAAAACCGCGCCTAGGAGGAAAGGTTGAAGTGTAAAAAATGAGTCTTTTTTGATGTTGTGATGGTTTCGTGAGCTGATATATGACTCTGTGTTGTGTCTGCAGGTGGACTTTTGTGACGATGCCAGTATGTTGGCGAGAGCGAGACTGGGCTCAGTTGCGAGACGCCATGGCCATTGAGGAGCCCGGAGTGCGTGCGATATTGGCAACATGTGGGTTGCTAAAGTTCTTTGAGTACTCGTTGATACGGGCACAGGAGTATCTGCTACAGTTCCTGATCCAGATGTGGAGTCCAGAGCTGCACTGCTTCCTCGTGTGAGGAGAGAAGATCCCCTTCACTGTGGTGGAGGATGTATATTTCTTGACTAGGCTCCCCTTTTGGGGAATGCCCCTACTGGCAGAGCCGGTGCTGCCTAGGGGTAATTTGCTCATCGATATTGGCCGGAGATATTGTTCAGGTCAGAAATTTATGTCTGGGATGGTGGTGAGTATATCAGCGATGGATTCCCTGGTGCATCATTGTATAGTAGCGATGATTGTACGAGTATATGGGTCACTGGCGACCTAGTGGATTAGTGGTGGATAACTTCTGGTGTTGGAGAGAGTGTTGGCCGGCGAGTGTTTTTCTTGGGGGCTGACACTGTATGCGAGGATGGTGGTGCAGTTGGACCACTGTCAGTCTACTGGTGCAGGGGAGTTTTTTTTCGAGTCCATCCTAGTGGCTTGGTTTCTAGAGAGGGTGTCGATGTTGCGCCCGAGGATTCTATTGAGTGTGCCTGGGGCGTGAGAGCCGCGGTTGAGGTGGTGGTCGACTGTATTTCTTCGCCATGGTGGTGGCGAAGGGGGCCTCTTCTTTTTGGAAGAGGCAACGTAGGTATGGTGGCAGATGCTGCAGGTGATTTTGCGGTACCCCTATGCCAGGGTGGACTTCTGGGATGATATGAATATGGTGCTACCTCCTGGGGAGGTTTTTGATCATCTAGGTATGTTGATTGATGATGTAGATATGTATGGTTGCGTATTTTTTTTTTGAGATAGCCATCCATATGTTTATGATATAGATACTGATACTATATGTTGTTTGTTTGTATGTGTAGATGTGGCACCTCACGGGCGCGAGGTAGAGTTGTAGAGAGCGTCGGCTCGTCAGAAGCCGGAGAGACTGCCGCAGGGAGAGAGACGTCGGTGGGAGGATGTCGCGGGGTGACCAGCTGAGCCAGAGAGGGTAGCGAGGAGGCGCTGGTTCGATGACCTTGGTGCGAGGCCATCACATGCTCCTCCAGCGGTGGCCGGAGTGGATTTTGATGATATACGTCATCGTTTGGAGATGGTTTTACAGGATGTGCCTGAGGGCATGTGGTCATGCATCCAGGATGAGAGTTTCCTGGAGTAGTGTGTGGGGGTACCACCACCATGGCAGTCCATAGTGCGACGAGTAGCAGTGGTTGCTGCTATGACGAGTGGACGCCTGTTGCCGGGGCAGGAGGGTCCTGTAGGGGGTGGACCACCACCGCCTGGGGCAGGTGGTGGTGGGCTACCACTACCGGAGGGAGGATCAGGTGGTGGCGCGATAGAGGCACCATGAGTGGTGCATGATGTATATCTTTTTTTTGTTGTATATAGGCTGGTGAGCCCATTTTTTGTATCGAGGTGCTGCATTGACCTGCAGATACATGTATTTTTGTATGTGAACATTTGGATGGCCTAATGGGCCTTTATATATACATGAGTATACATATTTGAGATCCTGATGTTGTCTACATGTTTTTTGTTGATGAGTTGATTACGTCCATTCTATATATATGTTGTGACAGGTTTTGTGATATGTTTATGTATGTGTAGCTTGATGTGATATATGCCAATCTAACACAATATTAGCTAGGGTATCTGTGATTTGATTCAATTGTCTTGGAATATGTGTAAATGTAATGGAATCAAAATGTCGAGATAAAAACCTAACCTGCAGATATTTGTGAAAGAGGCATGGATCACAGACGCGATACACATTGTTGAGCTGGAGAATGACTAGTTGAGAGTCGAGGAAGACGCTAAGGTGACGAATATGATGATGTTGGGCATCGGCCAGGAGGCCAATGACAGCAGTGTATTTGTCTTGGTTGTTGGCTGCTGACCCCAAACATATGTCGCTTGAATGAAGCATTTCATGTGAGGGGGTGTAGAGAGCCCAAGTAGCCGAAGCAAGATTTTGTGTCCAACGGCTGGTGCCGTCGGCGTAACCGATGTGGTAGGCTGGTGGAGGAAGCATCTGTCAATAGCATAAAGGATAGTTTGGATGAGAGGGGAGGAGAAAAAGATTAAAAAATGCTAGAAAAAGAAATAAACTAAAGTAGAATGACTACTTTTAAGCATAAAATTTCTTGAGATACAACCCATTGACGGATTCCTTGAGAGAGAGGCCTTCGGGGGAGGCTAGGATGTAGGCGCCTTTGGTGAGGCAATTTTGGATAATGTAAGGGCCATGCCAAAGTGATTCAAATTTTTCGTGGCCAAAGGTATCATGAGCGATATCATAAGCTAGGATGAGGTTGCCTTCGCGGAATGATCGAAGGTTGACATGGCGATCAAAGGTAGCCTTGGATCATTTTTTAGCTGCCTCGTTGTTCTGTAAGGAAGATCGACGATCTTCATCCAGAGACTCCAAGTTCATCAAGTGCTGCTCCATTGGAGCAGTGTCAGGTAATAGCTCAATTGCGGTGCGTAAGGTGGGAATTTCACACTCAATGGGAAGAGTTGCCTCGACCCCATGGACTAAATGGAACGGTGTGAAACCGGTAGCGGTCTTCACAGCCGTTCGATATGCCCATAACGTAGAAAATAACATATGATGCCAATTGGTTTTATGTTTATTAACCATGCATTGTAACATGGTTTTGAGGACTTTGTTAACTACCTCAACCTGTCCGTTAGACTGGGGGTAATATGGTGAAGCAAACTCGTGAGAGAAGCCTAACCGAGATGAGAGTTCGACGAAGATCTCATTCTTGAAGTGTTTGCCATGATCCGAAATGAGTTGGAGGGGTACTCCAAAGCAGGATATGACGTGGTTAAAGAAAAAACGCGTTGCAGTGTCAGCGGTGTTGTTGAAAGTGGGCATAGATTCGGCCCATTTGGTGAAGTAATCAATGGCAACAACTATGTATTTGTGGCCATTGTTGGAAGGGGGATTACAAGTCATAAAGTCGATGCCCCATTTACAAAAAGGGCCGGCAGTAATGACAGGGTGAAGAAGAGCGGGGGGAGCTCGGGCTTTGTTGGTGTAGAGCTAACATTGCTCACATCGTTTCACGGCATGAATGAAATCATGAAACAAAGTAGGCCAAAAGTAACCGGCTCGGATAATCTTTTGAGCAGTGGATATTCCCGAAAGATGGCCTCCACATGTGCTGCTGTGGCAGTCGTTTAAGACTCTGTCGGCCTCGTCAATAGTCAGGCATCGACGAAGAATGGTATCGACGCCCCGTCAGTATAGGATGTCGCCGATGAGAAGGTAGCGGGGGGCTTGATGGAGAATACGTCGACGATCATCTCATGAAAGGTGGTTACCAAACTTTTGAGTTCAGAGGTAGACAAGGAGGTCATCATACCAAGGATCATCCAAATTAATGTAAAAGAGATGTTCGTCTGGAAAGTCGGTGTTGACGGGGGTGCTGGTGGTGTCAGAGGGGAGGGTCGTGACAATTTCGGAAAGAACGAGGGCCTTCTTACTCTTAGGTTTTGAGAACTCGAGGTCGTACTCCTGAAGGATAACGATCCATCGAGTGAATTTTTTGTTAACTTGTCGGTGGCTGAGCAAGTACTGCATAGGGTTGGAATCTGCGATGACCTTTGTAGTGCGAAGTAGAACGTAATGGTGCAGTTTCTGGACTACGAGGACAACTGCAAGAGAAAGTTTCTCTTCATGTTTATACTTCAAGGGTGGTCCTGAGAGGTTCTTACTAATGTAATAAATGACGTGTTCATGATTTTCATCTCCGAGCTGGACGAGGACGCTAGCTACTGATACAGCTGATGCTGATACGTAGAGGATGTAGTTGCGATTATAGTTAGGTGCACTAATTAAAGGTGTGTTTGAAAGCGTTGCTTTAAGATCGTCAAATGACTGTTGGGCATGGTCGTCCCAGCGAAAAGGGATGTCATGACGTAGTAAGAGGAGGAAACCATGTGCGCGTATGGCGTAATCTGGGACAAAGCGTCTAAGAAAGTTAGCTTTGCCCTGTAGACTCTGAAGTTGCCGTAAATTCCAGGGAGGTGGAATTTCGGTGATAGCTTGGACTTTGAGGGGGTCTATGGTAATACCACTTTGGGAAACAATAAAACCAAGGAGGCGCCCTGCGGTGACACAGAACACACACTTGAGAGGATTTAAGTGGATGTTGTACTGACGACACCGTTGAAAGATGATTCGTAAATCATCAAGATGTTGGGTGTGTTTCTTGGATCGAGCTGTGAGGTCGTCCAAGTAGGCGAGGATGATATTAGCCAGATCATGAAAGATGTATGTCATCACCCACTGGAAGGTTGCGCCGGAATTTTTTAAGCCGAAAGGCATGACACGATATGCAAAAGTACCCCACGGGGTAGTGAATGCATTTTTATACTGATCGGCTGGGTGGATTTGAATTTGGTTATAGCCAGAGAATCCGTCCATAAAGGAGAGAGCCTCATGGCCGACACAGTCGTCGATAATTTGATTGATGAAAGGCGTTGGTGTAAGTTTTAAACCTACAAAGTAAAGCAATGCATATAGATTCTTAAGCAATACAGAAATTAATCAATGGCTCATACACAAAATACACAGAGATTTTTACCGGAAACCCTCAACCGAGAAAACCTTTCTTATTTTCATTATATCAAATTTCACCATTCGCCATACAATATATACAATGTTTTTAGGTATTCCATAGATACCAAAACCCTAATCCCTTAATCCGGGATTAATTTACAAATCAGCTAAAAATAGCAAAATCAACTAAAAATAGCAAAAACCGCCCAAAAAAAAAAAAAATCGGGGCGTTGCCCTGAACGCTGCGCGTAACCAGGGGGGGGCATACCTGCCCCCCCCCTGGGACCCCCCTAGGAAATTTCATGGATCACACGGCAGATCCCTAGGTGAAGGGATCGTCAGACGCAGTTGTCGTATCTGACGCACCCACACACACACACATGCAAAGAATATAACACACACCCAACAGTTGGAAAGTTGTCTTTGGGACATGCATTATTGAGATTGAAAAAGTTTGTGCAAATGCAGATAGTGCCCTATTTTTTGTCGATGGGTACAGGGTTGGAAACCCATGAGGTATAAGCGATGGGGTAAATAAACCCGACAGCGCGTAATTTGTCAATTTCGGCTTTGATAGCCGCAGCTTTGGATGGGTGTAGCGGTCGCTGTTTTTGGCGAACTGGTGTGATGTCGGGCCAGGTGTCGATGCAATGTTCGACAATAGAGGGATCGAGTCCAGGCATTTCCATGTATGACCAGGCAAAAATATCCCTATATTCCTGGAAGAGGGCTTTATATGCGTCGATTTCCTGAGGAGTGCAAGCAGCTCCAATGATGATTTCTTCGACGATGCCATTTTTAATGGAAATGTCGATTTTGATGGTGGGGGAAATGTTGGCCATATTACCTTCTTCAAAATCATCAGGGGTAGGAATGGGATTTTTGAACCAATCGATAGGTCCTGATGGGATAAAATATTTGGTTTCGATCGTGTAAATGGGGTTTTGGTTAGGAGGCATGGGGGCTTCCTGTGGAGAGAAGAGTGCGCGGTGATGTAGCGCATCCCAGGGAGAGTCCGGGTGGTTTATCTCTTCCAGTATTTCCTCGTAGCATTGGAAATGTTGGGAATACAAGGGGTCATGAGGAGTGATCTCGGTGACAGTGTGGTTGTCCCCTGATGGAGAAGCAGGGGGAACAATGCTAGGAGATGGGGAGGGTTCACTCGACATAAACCATATATTGAAGTAATGAAGGGTACCTGTGGTGGTTGGGTGGAGAGTGTCTATAGGGGAATGAGCAGGAGAGTTGGGGGGGTTGGGGGTTGAATCCTCAGATACGTCATCTAAGAACCATGGAGGCATTGGGAGTGCCTCCGGTTTGGGAGAAATGATATGAAGAGCCTCTAGGGATGAGGTAATGTCAATTATCACCTCTGCGGGTCGATGAAGCAGGGACAATTGACGTTGCCTGTATTCAAGGATCATCGGACACAGGTATGTAAAATGAGCTAATGAATCGCAGATAGAGCATGGGCATCTCATCCATTCATTGATTGAAGTGGTGACATACTGGATGTTAGTGATGTTTGTTGAGGAGGACATAGCAGGACTGGGGTTGTTCTGAAAGTTCTGGCGTACTGCGGCTAATGTCTGCCGAAAACATGGCAGAGCTGGCTAGTGATGGGTATAATGGCCATACTATGAACAGATAGCACAAGCATATTTGGTCCTCAACCCTTTACTACTGGAAGGGTGGGTGGTAGTGGTAGGATTAGCAGTAGTGGCGGGTGTTGTGGGAGTTTGATTGAG
>JZKD02S0154988.1:0-10123 GCA_000966675.3 Picea glauca | reverse complement strand
GTCAATGATGTGGCCAGGAATGTGCCACAAATTTATGCAGCCTTGGTTAATAACCAAGCTGACCACCAAGCTTCAGTGGTGGAAATAGAAGGTATGATTTCCAACCATCTAGTGTCTATTCTGATTGACCCTGGTTCAAAATTGAGTTATATAGTGCTTAAGGCTATTGATAAGTGTAAACTACATCCACATAAACCTACCAAGCCATGCTTGGTACAGTTAGCCACTGGCACCAAAAGAAGGGTAGCAAAGGTCATACCAGCCTTCCATTTAATGTTGGGTGAATTCCCCACCCAAGAAACCCTTAACATATTACCCCTGGGATCATATGATCTATTGATTGGTATGGACTAGCTAGCCACCCATAAAGCCAAATTGGACTGTTACCATAAGACCTTAGAATGTGTAAGTAAAGAAGGAAAAAGGATAACCCTCCAAGGGATCTGAAAACCTATCTTGGTGAGACAAATATCAGCTCTACAAATCATAAGGTATTGCCAAAAAGGATGTCCCCTATATGCAATACAGGTGTTGAAAACAATTGAAGGAAAAAAACCAAGCCTCGAAGACCACCCTACCCTGAGAGAATACAGAGATGTATTTCCAGAAGAGGTACCAGGTCTACCTCCGAGAAGGGACATTGACTTATCGATAGAACTTGCACCGAGAGTGGTCTCGGTGTTTAGGACACCCTACCGGATGAGCACCCCTGAACTAGTTGAACTCAAATTGCAAGTGAGAGAAATGATGGATAAGGGCTATATCTGGCCCAGCGTGTCTCCCTTGGGAGCACTAGTCCTATTTGTGAAAAATAAGGACGGTACCCTTAGACTGTGTATATATTATAGAGAACTCAATAAGGTAACCATAAAGAACAAGTACCCCTTTCCCAGGATCGATGACCTGTTCGATCAATTGGGGGGTGCATCTATTTTCTCAAAGATTGACTTGAGGTCAAGATAACATCAAGTCCGAATCAAGGGGAAAGACATCCATAAAACTGCCTTCTGGATGAGGTATGGTCACTATGCATTTGTGGTAGTGCCATTTGGGTTAACTAATGCCCCTGCCACTTTTGTGTGCTTGATGAACAATGTACTCAGTAAATTCCTAGACAAATTTGTGCTGGTTTTTATCGACGACATATTAATTTACTCCAAGAATGGAGAAGAGCATGAAGAGCATCTTAGACTTGTGCTGCAAGTGCTAAGATAACATTAGCTCTATGCCAAATTCAACAAATGTGAATTCTTCCAGAATAAAATACATTACTTAGGCCATGTCCTATCTGAAGAAGGAGTAGTAGTCGACCCTGACAAAATCAGGTCTATCATGGAATGGCCTACCCCAAAGGATGTTTCGGATATCAAATCCTTTATGGGATTAGAAGGATACTATAGGAGATATATTGGTTTTCCAATCATTGCCCTCCAGAAGAAGGGGACAAAATTCACATGGACACAAAAATGTGAAGAAATATTTCAAACCCTGAAACATCTACTGATCCACGCACCCGTGTTGAAGATCGTCGATCGTGAAGCCAACTTCCTCATGTGCACATATGCATGTAAGGAAGGGATCGGAGGATTCCTTATGTAAGGAGGAAGTGTGGTCTTCTATGAATCCCAAAAATTAAATGAGCACGAAGTCAACTATGTGACCTATGATCTAGAGTTGGTTGCCATAGTGCATGCCTTGAAAATGTGGAGGCATTGCCTCCTGGGAAGAAAATTTGTACTTATGATAGACCACTATGGATTGTGATATCTGTTTGACCAACCGAAGCTCAATGCCAGACAATTTAGGTGGATGGCCCTCCTCAGTGAGTTTGATTTCGAAATCAAAGACATTAAAGGAAAAGAAAATAGGGTGGTCGATGCCCTTAGTAGAAGTATGAAAACAATTCACCTGGCCGTCATGAGCACCTGCGAGACGGATGTCAAGGAAAGAGTCATAAATGCACAAGAGACAGACACATTCTTCCAGACCGTGACCCCATACCTGCAGCAAGAACCCACAGGGATAAAGTATGGAGACTACCGGATGATGGAAGGAGGTGTGCTCACTTACCGAAGAAGATTGTACATTCCATATTGTGATGACTTGAAGAGGTTCATACTGGACAAACTACATAAAAGACCCTATTCTGGTCATCCAAGATACCAGAAAATGATCACAGCCACTAGGAAACAATTCTACTGGCCCAGGTTGAAGAAAGACATAGTCGAGTACCTAACCAAATGCATAGAATTCCAACAGGTAAAAGCAGAACACCGACACCTGGCAGGATTAGTACAACCTCTACCAATCTTAGAATGGAAATGGGAAACCATCTCCATGGATTTCATCACCGGATTACCAACCTCGACCAAACAGAATGACACCATCATGGTAGTGGTGGATAAATTGAGTAAGTCCGCTCATTTTATCCCCATCAAGTCAACTTGTAAGGCAATAGACATCGCCAACGTATTCATGAAGGAGATATTTAAACTGCATGGTATGCCAAAAGAGATCGTGTCTGACAGAGACACGAAATTTACTTCCAACTTTTGGAAATCACTGATGGTTGGTTTGGAGACCAAGTTACTATTTAGTACAGCCTATCACCCTCAAACAAATGGACAGAAGGAAAGAGAGAACCAAATACTAGAAGACATGCTAAGAATGCATGTAATGCATCAAACCAATAAGTGGGAAGACTACCTACCACTGGAGGAGTTCGCCTACAACAACGGCTACCAAGAATCCTTAAAGATGAGTCCCTGCGAAGTCCTCTATGGTAGGCCATGCAACACTCTTGTCAGTTGGAGTAATCCCATAAAAAAAATTTCTTTTGGACCCAACATGTTGAATGAAATGGAATAGCAAGTGACTCAGATAAAACAAAACCTAAAGGTCACTCAGAATCGACAGAAAAGTTATGCCGACCAAAAGAGAACCCCAAGAGAGTTCAAGAAGGGATACCATGTATATCTCAAAGTTAGGCCCAGGAAGAGTTCCTTGAAAATGGGAGCTTGTGCCAAGTTGGCACCTTAGTATTGTGGACCCTTTGAGGTTCTATATAGAGTGGGACCTGTAGCCTATAGGCTAGCACTTCCTCCCACAGTAAAAGAACATAATGTTTTCCATGTTTCATTATTGAAGAAATATGTACATGATTCTAATCATATAATTGACTGGTCTATGATCTAGGTGGAACCGGAGGGATAATTACTACCAAAACCTCAATGCATACTGGACAGAAAGGAAACCCCGCTCTGGAACCGAACCATTGCACAGGTCAAGGTGCAGTGGAGACATTTTGGCCCATATGAGGATACATGGGAAATGGAGGATGCCATGAAACAGGCATATCCAATTTTGGTTACCTCTATACATACATGTCATATTGATAGATAGAACATTGAGGACAATCTTCCTTTAAGGGGGAGGGAATTGTAACACCCTATTTCCCCCAGTCTGTAAAAATAACTATACTAGCCAAGAACTATGGCAGACTCAAAGATGTGAATGTGTGATTTTGAATGGACCTTAGTATAAAAGGTCGACGAATGTAAATAATGTTATCAATATATGTTGTAGGACTACTGGGGAGTGGGATGTGTTGAAAAGAGACCACGATGGCTGATGAAAGTTGGTGGAAGGCACCTGGAATGATGGCGTTACTTTCCATTGAAACCAATACTGTATTTGGTCTTCACTAGCTCGAACATCAAGAGTGTCTTGCTAGCCCCAAAATGAATTACTCACCAAGTTGGTAGGTGAAGAGGCTCCTCATGCGTTAATGAGGGATGGGGGTGAACTGCTCATCCGTGGAAGCCTCAAACCTGACCACCGCAGGGAAGTTCGTGCCACACGCAACCTCGCCGGAAAGGAAAAGGCAGGAAAGAGGTGTGGGAGGGGGAAGTCGCGACAGAGATCGCAGGAGGGGAGAAATTGGAAGGACTCTGGAAAAATATACAGAGTGATTGATAAGTAAAGAAGAAGGAGAGTAACCTGTTCTCGATTTCTGACGAACAAAGACTTAGTCTCATAGCATTGTGGTCTAAGCTCAGGGGTGGCTAGTGGTAAATCCATTCGTAAAGACCACCACGTAAGCCATAGGTGGTCTTTCCACATAAGCATGCAGTCAATATATATATATATATACACGTTTTGAACGGATTTAGTTTTCAAGTCTGTTTTCGGGAAATTTATTCCCTTAATTGTCCCAAGTAATTCCCTAGATAGATCTCTCGATAGGGACACCCTTTTCGAAAGTTATCCAAGGATCTGCTGGAGGATTTTATGGAACAAGTCTTAAAACCTTTCACGAGAGAGAATGGTCCTCTTAGACTTTGACATTTCAGTATTTCGGCACCTGGGGTACCTAAGTGCGAGTTCCCTTGTACTCGCAATTCTTGAAACCTCGACTCACGAAATCACAAAATGACAGTGGGTGGATGGGTTAGGACATTTCGTTGTTTCGGCACCCGGGGTACCTAAGTGTGAGTTTCCTTGTACTCGCAAGTCCCAAAACCCTGACTCGCGAAATCTTGAAATGATAGCATGTAGCTAAATCCTGAAAAGATAGAGTGTGGAGAATCTAATATACTTCGGTATTTCGACACCCAAGGTATCTAAGTGCGGGCCCTAGGTATTTTCCAGTCTCGAAAACCTAACCCGTGAAATACCGATGGAGGAAACCCTGAAATAGTGGGGTATGTTTGGAGTTTGGTATTTCGGAGTTTTGGCTCCTGGGAAACCTAGGTGCGAGACCTCCTTTCATCGCATATCCTGAAAAATCGGTTTTTGAATTCCCAAAATTTCTTAGCGCATATAGATTTAGCGTCTCGATGTTTCGTTACCCGGAATACCCAACGGTGAGTTCCCTTACACTCGCAAGTCTTGAAATCCTGACTTGCGAAATCCTGAAATGGATTAGCAAGTATAGATTTGGCGTTTCGCTGGTTTGATACCTGGAATACCCAAGGGAGAGTTCCCTTGCACTCACAAGTCCCAAAATCCCAACGTGCGAAATCAAAAAATAGTATAGTATATTTAGAGTTCGGTGTTTCAGAGTTTCGGCTCTCGGGAAACCCAGGTGTGAGACCTCCTGTTCTCACATATCGCAAAATCCTGATGGATGAGACCCCAAAATGAAAATAGCCCAGATGAGTTATGGTGTTTTGGTGTTTCGGTACTCAAGATACCTAAGGGTAAGATCCCTTGTACTCGCTAGTCGTGAAACCCTGAAGTATGAAACCCCAAAAAGGTATAGTGTGACTAGAGTTTATTGTTTCAGTGTTTCGGCACCTAGGATATCTAGAGGAAACTCTCTTGTACTCGCCCATCCCAAAATCCCGACTTGCGAAACCCCAAAATGGCATATCATGTCTAGAGTTTGGATATTTCATAGTTTTGACACATGGGAAACCCAGGTGTGAAACACTCCTGTCCTCGCATATCGTGAAATCCCGATGGATGAAACCCCTCAAATGAGTTTGGTGGACATAAGGTCTTCAGTGTTTCAACACCTGGGAAACCGAAGGGTAGGAGTCCCTCACCCTCTTATACCACGAAAACCTGATATGCAAAGCCCCCAAAAGTGGAGTGCCAGGCTTCAATCCAAGGCGTTATTAATTGTGACAAACTATTGGTTCCCTTCGGGTTTCGGCACCTCGAAAGTCAAGGAACCAAGAATACATGCTTTGCGATTTCCCGAATCACAAAAGCCAGGAGCACCTCTCTGGTAAGGCCTGTGGTCATCGCCAATGATCATATAGGTACATATAAGGGATGGTAAGGTCTACAACAAGCCCCATAGGAATTCACGGATTCTGTTCCTCGGAGAAGAGAAGGAAAAGCCAAAAATTTTCTAGCCCCATGGTGGGTGTGTTACACCTTCCCACCTAGGGTCATTTCCTTGTAAGTGACATGTTATGCCCTTAAATGGGATATTCTAAAAATACCCTCCCTCCCTATGTTCTCTCACAGATTCTGGGGAGGTTTGCATGGAAGTAGCAAGCTTCTGATATTCAGTGTCATGAACCACATGAAAAAAAAAAAAATCTGATTATTATTAATTATATTGTGAGTTAGAGAGGTCGGCCTTGTTGTTGAAATAGACACTTATGTTGATAGGTCAAGTATAATATAAGTAAAGGTAGATTCCCCATTGAGGAATCATATCTTTTGTGTGAGTTTGGAAATTTCAGTAAGTACATCTTCTTGGGAAAAATGCACACCTCTCTTGGGCTCTAGTCTTCTAGGGTTTGCAAACACCCTCTTGTGTGCTAGTTTTTCTTGGTTTTGAAGGTCTTTCTCTTAAAGAATATAGCAAAGGATTTGTTTTGTTTTTCTTCCCTTGTTGATAAGGGTTTCCTAGGATACTTCTTTTCTTCTTGTGCATGGTGTTTTTTCTTGTGATCTTGGTTGTTGCAACATAATTTTTTATGGTTTAAGTTAAATTATAAAAAGGAATGAATTTCATGCTTAAAACTTGCTTATTGAAAAATCAACATAATATGCAGGATACAAATGTGCTCAAGAAGAAATTAGCTAATTCATTTGTAATGAAGGATTTGGTTGCTTGCAAAGAAAATCTGTGGTATGAGAATAACAAGATACAGGAAAAATCACAAATTGAAATTGTCTCAGGGTGAGTACATAGAGAAGGTTTTGGAGAGGTTTAGAATGTAGAATGAATAATAAGTTAGTACACCTTTGTCCAACCATTTCAAATTAACTAAGGAAATGTGTCCCAACACACAGGAGGAGATAAAATACATGTCCAGGGTCCCTTATTCATCAATAGTTGGCAATTTGATGTATGTGATGGTTTGCATAAGACTAGATATTGCACATGCAGTGGGAGTTGTGAGCAGGTAATTGAAAAATCTAGGTAAAGAACATTGAGAGGCAGTAAAGTGGATTCTCAGGTATTTGAGAGGTATTTTTGCTGATGCATTATGTTTTGAAGGTTTAGACATTGTTCTACAGGGATATGTTGATTCATATATGACAGGTGATAAATATAGCATGAGGAGCACCATAGAGTATGTTTTTACTATAGGTGGAACAATAATAAGTTGGATTTAGAAAAAGAAAAAGGTTGTTGCACTTTCAACAACAAAGGTTGAGTATGTTTTTGCTACAGAGGCTAGTAAAGAGATGATTTGGTTATAGAGGTTTATGGAGGAATTGGTAAAGAAGTAGGAGAATATCAGGTTGTATTGTGATAGTGAGAGTGCCATTCATCTTCCAAAGAACTCATCCTTCCATTCGAATACTAAGCATATACAGCTCAGGTACCATTTCATATGATCCTTCTTGGAAGATGGACATTTGAAGTTGGAAACAATACACACTAGCCATAATCCTGCAGACATGTTAACTAAGGGAGTAACTAGGGAGAAACTAACTTACTACTTAGTTTCAGTTGGTCTTCAAGAATGAAGATGAAGAAGAAAAATTTTCCAGGTCCAAGAAGTATCATAGTCCAACATATACAACAGCGGTGGAGTTTTTGAGATGAGTCTCCAAGTGGGAGATTGTTGGTTGTGGAGCTTGATTATCTTCTTGATTCAGAGGTCTCTGTTTTAAGTCTTGTTTATACCCCATGAAGACTTTATACCCTGGAAGAATGTACACTCCTCCACGCAGGGGAGTGCATAGGGGGGTTACCCCCTTTGCGGGGTCTGGGGGAAAGTGGGCCCCTGAAGGAAAAATTGCCTTGTAAATGTATATTGTAATTTCATTATAAATATGGACCGTTCATTATAAGGTTGCAGATATGATAGTAGAATTTATGTTAGGGTTTTTTTCCCTAGAAGGAAACCTTATTTTATGAGGAAAATGTATTGTGGCTATGAATCATTGCAAATATTGTATTCTGAGGTAGGAGACTATGAGAGAAAGAAGAGGAAGTTACAATGGGTGTGTTATAGGTTGTATCCCTTCATTTGTTGGATAATAATAAAGGAAGGAGCTATAAATTTCTCTGGTGTACGTAGCCTACACTGGGTGAACCACGTATATCTATGTCTCTATTGTGTTGTGTATATTCTATATTTTATTTCCACATTTGTTTTATTTTATTTCTCCGCAATCTTGTTTTTCTAACAACACCCCAAACCACGTGTTGGGAAATGTCACTTGAAACTTTCTTACTCTGATACCAATTTACCAACAATTCCACCGAAATTTCTTTGACACAATTATATTACTAATTAAAACATATAGTTACTCTGCATGATTATATACATATTCATAACATAATTATACACAATCATAACAAAATTATACATGCAACATAAATAACATAAACCCATGACAACATTTACATAAAAATTAATACAAACATGGTTTAACAAAAAAATTGGAACTTATCTTTGAAATAAAGAAAAAAATTGTGGGAAGACCTTCCATGTTACACCTAGCCTTAGACCATATTGTTCATAAATATCAATAGTGGTTCACCCCCGAGTTGGGGCTAAACTCCACTTGGTTAAGGGTTCCCAACCAAGATAAAGTCTCTCACTCAACATGAATTCAATCATAGGTGACTCAATTATAGGAAAGTCCATCATAGATTCCAATTCACATTGAAAACCTATAGCTTCTCATTCCCCACATCCTTGTCCCACACTAGGCAGTGTGCCCCTTCTCTGCTCAATAGTCCTCTGACTACTCACTTCCCTTCTAGGGATTCAACAACATGCCAGACAGGAAGTATCAGAGCCTTGTTGCTGCAATTTGGAACCTTGGGAAATAATTCTATATGATTCTCTTACCTGGAGATAATGCAATCTCCCACAGTATTGGAAACCTACCTCTTTTGTATAGCTCTCCACATTAAGCTAGATATCGGTACCTGTGACAATAATAAGCATATTGTTCATAGTAACCATCGGGCTCACTCACTGAACAACTCTATGACATAACAATCTACTCAATGATAGAACAATTGACTACTTCCACCCACCGCTCATGATGGTCGAATGATGAAATATCATAGCCTCTAGAATGGACTAAGTCCAAACTATTTGATTGCATGTTCCCAACTTGACACTTGTCAGGTTGAGAACAGTCTTCAGTCCAAAACATGTTCCCAACTTGACACTTTTCATGTTGAGGGATGCCTTTCTCCACTTGTCCCCTCCTTATGACTTAGGATATAATAATATATCGTTATTTTACACTTTTTAAGAAATGTTAATAAAATATTCCTTTTTGGTTTAATCCCCTTTAACCCAGCCCCCTTAACGCCATCTACTGGAGTTATCCCCCCAAACTCTTTTATCTGGTCAGTCTACCACAAGGATGTATTTTCATTATATTGTATGTGATTACATTTACAAATCATTATATAAGTATTGATATTTTCCATCTAGGCTCACTAGCCTCAAAATACATAGTTCGTGCATCAAAACCAATGCGCACCAAACTTTTACATTGTACGCACTCTTTATTTAGTGTGCCACCTTTGTGTCATTACACAAGTGCATGTTACATCATTGCTATAGTGGGAAAAACCCCTACGGACTACACTAGGGTTCTAAAGTGTAGGCAGAGCTAACCATCTAAAGTCTCCTACTTTTAACAACTATCCCGACATTACCCCATAATCATACATAAAAAATAAAGTATAGGGATCCAGCAAGCTTACCTTAAAATCCACATCCGGTGTTGATCCCTTTGTGCTCAGTTGTTTCTCGACTATAGATATCCTCCCAATGCCAACATGCATTCACCAAAATACAAAAAAGAATCTACAAGAATGGATTCTATATATGGATTATTGGGTTATATGTCATAAGAAAAATACAAATAAATCATGAATATTGAAGACATCATTTGGCAGGACGAAAAAATTATTTCTTTATATTAATCTCGCAAAGTTGCTTACAATATGAGACCGGAAACTACTCCTAGAAACTTGGTCCTGGGCTCCTCTTCACCATGCACCAACTTCTTCCACGTATTCTTCTCCTCCTCAGTTCTCTCTAGGGAAATGGAAAGGGTTTGCAATAGAGGAAAAAGATTTGAAAAAGGAATTTTGGCTCAAACTCACAATGTGGTTGAAAAATATTGGGGCAAAGGGGGAATACTGAAATGGGAAGAGTTTATTTTCTCTTAT
>JZKD02S0154977.1:11053-23480 GCA_000966675.3 Picea glauca | reverse complement strand
ATTACAAGTAAATCTGTTACCCTGGAAGGCCTAATAGCAACAGAACCTTATGGAAAAAATTTACATAGTAGCGAATAGAACCTAGAGTCCAAGATGAAGTCTGGTTGTCATAACTCAAGTACCTTTTCAGGTCTGGCAACCAATGAATCCATCAAACACGAAGCATTTTAATCCTGAAAAGGGAATGGATCGCATGAGTCAACAATGAAACTTAGAGGGAAAAAAAGTTAAATAGAAATGGATTATATCCAAAACAGAAGTAGCGCAATTTAATCATAAGGAAATAAATCACTCACAGAGAAGATTAACGAAATTAAAAAATAGAATTATTACTTAGCTTGCGATCGGTGTGGAATCTTTTCCATCGATGCCACTGAGCGAATCCATCCTTAGTCGAAAGGGGGAAATGGAACCAAAGAATGTTGATGGGTACCCTCACAGGAAACAAGGGAAAACTATTAATTATTATAACCGAGAAAATTCTTCATCGAATAAGGACAATGAATAAAAACAAGACTGTAAACAAGTAGAATAGTAACTACATACAATATGAATACATAAACCATTGGGATAACTACCAAAAATTGATTAATTCTTTTCTTTACCCTTTTCGTTGAAGTAATATGAAGAGACATTTATAAATACACATTTCCAGAGCCGAATGCTTGCAATAAAAATCCCTAAACCGAAAACAGTTTCACAAGCGAAATGATCAAAGAAGTTCTAAGATATTCATTATTCCCAACTCCTTGCGAATTCAGGGAATATAGATTACACAACCACATAAACCACATTGACAAACAATTTATATACATAGGGTATGACAACAGATATATGAATCACAGTAGAAACAAAAAATAGTTTACTCAGCGATAAATATGCCAAAGACATCCAACGTAAGATGCATCCCTTTGGGCATTACAAAAGTTATACATTGGGACCCTTATTTACTCTTAGGGATCCCTATCACTTATATGCACAGACTCATTACAAGAGGATAAATAAACCTTCGAATCCTTAACACCCAAAAATGAATCATAACCAAGAATGTAGTCTCTTAATCGCATTATACCAAGTTTAGACCTACATTACGGAGCTGGAGTCATGTAGAACTTACCTCTGAACTAGAACACCAGCTCATAGACTGGCGACTCTCCTGTCCCCTTCGAAATCCCTTATAGTTTGAGCCTTCTATGAAGGTTTGTAGAGGAAAGGATACCTATCGCTGAATAACGGGAGATAAGTAAAGAAATCCAACACAGAATAGGAAATCTTCAATGACCCAACAAACCCATAAAAGAAAAACCAGAGACGATCAATACCAACAAATTCTTCAATATTTAAGAGTCTCGAATTCGAGCGCAAAAGAAAATAAAACAGAGTCTTTGGCTTACCGTGTATAGGGAACACCAAGGAATAAACGCCTCCATATCCTCTGCCCAGGTCGCGTCCGCCCAAGACCACCAACCTCTTACAAAGTTAAGAGCTACCACAGGGTTTCACTAAGGCATTTTCTTTCATTTTGCAAATACCTAGACACAGGCAGGAGACAACATTAATCACCTACCCACACTTCATAGAAGTAGAGTAATGGTGATAGTATGCAACAGTACGCTACCATGTGAACAAGGTTAGGTGGTAGAGTTTCGTTGACACAATCATTGAGTTATAAACCTCGGAAGGCACCTGGGCATATTGCCATTACTCGGGTTGGACAGGGGCTTTAACTCAGGACCTGACAAGTACATCAATCGACTTTACACCAAGTTTGTGTGAGGGAGATGACTCTGTTAGGGGCATTCCTAATACAACCGATAAATCCAGTTTCTCGTCAGTTGGAATGAGAGTACTTGGTTCCTTAACCTTAATCCTTTCGGGAAGGAAGAATAACACACTTGAACCCTTCAACAATGAAAACTTTCAACCCACCACAAGTCTGGAGTCGTGGTTGGGTAAGGGTAATCATGATCTGTTTTACACAGAGTATATCATTCGAACAATTTTAACAAAGTCTTAATGTCCCTCATTAATCTAAGACTAGTGATCTTTAATACAAGTAGTTCCTTTCAGAACCCAATACCTCTCATATAGGTGCTCGTATGTATAATAAACGATCATGTTATGTTGGAGAGATTAGAATACCCTAATTTTTAACACTTTATAAATTTATGTCTCTGGATGGGCCTTTACCCCTTTTTCTAACGTTTTTTAGTAAACTAAGGAACTATATTTTTAACAATTTTACCCTTGTAACCTTTATATATATGGTTTTTAGATAACCAAATACATTTAAAGATAAAATTATCTTACAAAGGAAGGTAGTTGTATCAACAACAATAGYGATCATAGCCCTTATGGGAGTGATAGTATCGACACCTAATCACATACGATAACCTTGAGACCTTCAAAACAAGTTGATCGAAGAAAAGGAAATTTTAATGTCACTAAGACTTTTTTGTTTTATTTTGGAAATTTTGAGGTTCATTACATATGGTATCAGAGAAATAGGTTACAACACTTGGACCTTGAATAGGGCCATCTGATTTGCTTATATATAATTCTATTGTTACAAAGCTAATAAAAACCTTTATTGTTACAAACAGAAAACCTTTTCTATTTTGTGTTAATCATGGCAACAATAAATGATGATGGATAAATCTGAATCGATGGAAGTCCGAAACAAAGACCTCCTGAAAATCAGAGAAAAAATAGTGATGAAAGTTCACCAACTGAAGTTCTGGAAACAATGAGGAATCTCATCGTCAAACTACAGGTTTTCAAAGCCGATAATGAAAAATTAAAGAAATCTCAGCAAGAACAATAGGAAATAAATGAAGTCCTACTATGTAGTATAGTGACCAAGAAAAGTCGAAAGGATGATAATAATGATGAAGAAGTCAACAAGAGAGCTTCCAAGAATTATGGGCCTGAAACAGAAAAAGGAGACAGTTCGTCTGAAGGTATACCTTTAGCTGATGACAAAACTAAAATAGACCGAAAGAGGAAACAAGTAGACCACCTTGAAGGATAATTCAAGAAAATGAAACCAGCTATCTTTGATAGATAATCCAGAACAGGAGAAGAAGTTGAGGCATGGTTATTGGACATCTAAAAATAATTCCAGATATATAACTATTCCAACAATATGAAGGTCAGAATGACCATATACAATCTAAAAGGGAAGGCCATCATTTGGTGGCAAGCCCTGAAATTGGCCAAAGGCCTAAAGGAAAAACAGATGGAATGGTCTGATTTCAAGAAATATTTCAAGAAACAGTACCTATCTAAAAGCTACTATGAAAGGAAAACAAAAGAGCTTTATGAGTTAATACTTGAACAAATGACAATGGAGGACCTTATAAAAAAATTCTAAAATTACTAAGGTTCGTGCCTTACATCCAGGAGGATAAGGTAAAAATCCAGTGATTCTGAAGTTGTTTACCATGGTCGTNAGAATTATTACTTAGCTTGCGATCGGTGTGGAATCTTTTCCATCGATGCCACTGAGCGAATCCATCCTTAGTCGAAAGGGGGAAATGGAACCAAAGAATGTTGATGGGTACCCTCACAGGAAACAAGGGAAAACTATTAATTATTATAACCGAGAAAATTCTTCATCGAATAAGGACAATGAATAAAAACAAGACTGTAAACAAGTAGAATAGTAACTACATACAATATGAATACATAAACCATTGGGATAACTACCAAAAATTGATTAATTCTTTTCTTTACCCTTTTCGTTGAAGTAATATGAAGAGACATTTATAAATACACATTTCCAGAGCCGAATGCTTGCAATAAAAATCCCTAAACCGAAAACAGTTTCACAAGCGAAATGATCAAAGAAGTTCTAAGATATTCATTATTCCCAACTCCTTGCGAATTCAGGGAATATAGATTACACAACCACATAAACCACATTGACAAACAATTTATATACATAGGGTATGACAACAGATATATGAATCACAGTAGAAACAAAAAATAGTTTACTCAGCGATAAATATGCCAAAGACATCCAACGTAAGATGCATCCCTTTGGGCATTACAAAAGTTATACATTGGGACCCTTATTTACTCTTAGGGATCCCTATCACTTATATGCACAGACTCATTACAAGAGGATAAATAAACCTTCGAATCCTTAACACCCAAAAATGAATCATAACCAAGAATGTAGTCTCTTAATCGCATTATACCAAGTTTAGACCTACATTACGGAGCTGGAGTCATGTAGAACTTACCTCTGAACTAGAACACCAGCTCATAGACTGGCGACTCTCCTGTCCCCTTCGAAATCCCTTATAGTTTGAGCCTTCTATGAAGGTTTGTAGAGGAAAGGATACCTATCGCTGAATAACGGGAGATAAGTAAAGAAATCCAACACAGAATAGGAAATCTTCAATGACCCAACAAACCCATAAAAGAAAAACCAGAGACGATCAATACCAACAAATTCTTCAATATTTAAGAGTCTCGAATTCGAGCGCAAAAGAAAATAAAACAGAGTCTTTGGCTTACCGTGTATAGGGAACACCAAGGAATAAACGCCTCCATATCCTCTGCCCAGGTCGCGTCCGCCCAAGACCACCAACCTCTTACAAAGTTAAGAGCTACCACAGGGTTTCACTAAGGCATTTTCTTTCATTTTGCAAATACCTAGACACAGGCAGGAGACAACATTAATCACCTACCCACACTTCATAGAAGTAGAGTAATGGTGATAGTATGCAACAGTACGCTACCATGTGAACAAGGTTAGGTGGTAGAGTTTCGTTGACACAATCATTGAGTTATAAACCTCGGAAGGCACCTGGGCATATTGCCATTACTCGGGTTGGACAGGGGCTTTAACTCAGGACCTGACAAGTACATCAATCGACTTTACACCAAGTTTGTGTGAGGGAGATGACTCTGTTAGGGGCATTCCTAATACAACCGATAAATCCAGTTTCTCGTCAGTTGGAATGAGAGTACTTGGTTCCTTAACCTTAATCCTTTCGGGAAGGAAGAATAACACACTTGAACCCTTCAACAATGAAAACTTTCAACCCACCACAAGTCTGGAGTCGTGGTTGGGTAAGGGTAATCATGATCTGTTTTACACAGAGTATATCATTCGAACAATTTTAACAAAGTCTTAATGTCCCTCATTAATCTAAGACTAGTGATCTTTAATACAAGTAGTTCCTTTCAGAACCCAATACCTCTCATATAGGTGCTCGTATGTATAATAAACGATCATGTTATGTTGGAGAGATTAGAATACCCTAATTTTTAACACTTTATAAATTTATGTCTCTGGATGGGCCTTTACCCCTTTTTCTAACGTTTTTTAGTAAACTAAGGAACTATATTTTTAACAATTTTACCCTTGTAACCTTTATATATATGGTTTTTAGATAACCAAATACATTTAAAGATAAAATTATCTTACAAAGGAAGGTAGTTGTATCAACAACAATAGYGATCATAGCCCTTATGGGAGTGATAGTATCGACACCTAATCACATACGATAACCTTGAGACCTTCAAAACAAGTTGATCGAAGAAAAGGAAATTTTAATGTCACTAAGACTTTTTTGTTTTATTTTGGAAATTTTGAGGTTCATTACATATGGTATCAGAGAAATAGGTTACAACACTTGGACCTTGAATAGGGCCATCTGATTTGCTTATATATAATTCTATTGTTACAAAGCTAATCAAAACCTTTATTGTTACAAACAGAAAACCTTTTCTATTTTGTGTTAATCATGGCAACAATAAATGATGATGGATAAATCTGAATCGATGGAAGTCCGAAACAAAGAGCTCCTGAAAATAAGAGAAAGAATAGTGATGAAAGTTCACCAACTGAAGTTCTGGAAACAATGAGGAATCTCATCGTCGAACTACAGGTTTTCAAAGCCGATAATGAAAAATTAAAGAAATCTCAGCAAGAACAATAGGAAATAAATGAAGTCCTACTATGTAGTATAGTGACCAAGAAAATTCGAAAGGATGATAATAATGATGAAGAAGTCAACAAGAGAGCTTCCAAGAATTATGGGCTTGAAACAGAAAAAGGAGACAGTTCGTCTGAAGGTATACCTTTAGCTGATGACAAAACTAAAATAGACCAAAAGAGGAAACAAGTAGACCACCTTGAAGGATAATTCAAGAAAATTATACCAGCTATCTTTGATGGATAATCCAGAACAGGAGAAGAAGTTGAGGCATGGTTATTGGACATCTAAAAATAATTCCAGATATATAACTATTCCAGCAATATGAAGGTCAGAATGACCATATACAATTTAAAAGGGAAGGCCATCATTTGGTGGCAAGCCTTGAAATTGGCCAAAGGCCTAAAGGAAAAACAGATGGAATGGTCTGATTTCAAGAAATATTTCAAGAAACAGTACCTATCTAAAAGCTACTATGAAAGGAAAACAAAAGAGCTTTATGAGTTAATACTTGGACAAATGACAATGGAGGACCTTATAAAAAAATTCTAAAATTACTAAGGTTCGTGCCTTACATCCAGGAGGATAAGGTAAAAATCCAGTGATTCTGAAGTTGTTTACCATGGTCGTACAGGGACAGAATTGAGTTTGACAACCCCAAATCCTTGAGTGAAGTATTCAGGAAAGCACGAATGTGATACGATCAATATAAATAGCGAGCAGAGTTTCCCAAAGCCTGGAAGGATAAGAATCAAGATCAAATGAACCAATGGAAGAAGGGATACCAGTGAACTCTGTATCATAATGTAGCAAAAGGATTTCTAGGAAAGGATTTTCACTCCAACCATTCGAATACGCAAGACAACGTTAAACCGGTAAATCTGGAAACGAAGTAGTTTGGGGACAGCCCCCGCGAACCACTAAAGGGCTGGGAATGTGGAGAACCTCACCAAAGGAGGAATTGTCCTCGTCTAAGTTCAACAAATATAACTATTGTTCATAATTTACAGGAAGCCTCGACAGTGGGAGGCATGGGAAGAAGCTTGCATCATATTAATGTAGCCATAGATGGCCTGCAAGCTGACCACCAATCCTTCATGGTAGAAATAGAAGGGAAAATCAATAACACCCTAATTCTATTTTAGTTGATCCTGGAGCTACGTTAATTTATATCACTCTTGCAGTAGTAGAGTCAAATTGACTTAAGAGGATGAAACACACAAAATCATGGCTGGTACAGTTAGCAAAAGGAACTAAAAGGAAAGTGGTTGACTTTATTTCTGATTTTGAATTTAACTTAGATGATCAAAACATAAAAACAAATTTGAATATTCCACCACTAGGATCCTACGATATCATCATCGTAATGGATTGGTTGGAAAGACACAAAGCAGTTCTAGATTGTTATAAAAATACACTTAACTATAAATATGATTGTGACACTACTAGAACAAACCAAGGTATACCAAAACCAATATCAATTAGACAAGTCACAACAATGAAATTCAAGAAATGTATGAGAAAGGGGTGTCAAGTTTACGCCATCCAAATAAAGAATCTGTTAGAAAAAGAAGATAAGTCAAAGCTAGAAGATTTTGTTGTCCTACGTGAGTTTAGAGACATGTTTGTTGATGAGATGTCATAATTACCTCCTAGAATGGAAATAGACTTCTCCATAGACCTACTACCTCGGTCATCCCCTATCTCGAAAGAACCTTACTGAATGAGTTTACCTAAATTGACAGAACTAAAGATACAACTATAGGAATTGTTGGACAAAAAGTATATCAGACCCAGTGTTTCACTATGGGGAGCACCAATCCTCTTTGTGAAAAAGAAAGATGGTACTCTNGAATAGAACCTAGAGTCTAAGATGAAGTCTGGTTGTCATAACTCGAGTACCTTTTCAGGTCTGGCAACCAACGAATCCATCAAACGCGAAGCATTCGAATCTTGAAAAGGGAATGGATCGCATGAGTCAGCAATGAAACTTAGAGGGAAAAAAAGTTAAATAGAAATGGATTATATCCGAAACAGAAGTAGCACAATTTAATCATAAGGAAATTAATCACTCACAGAGAAGATTAATGAAATTAAAATACAGAATTATTACTTAGTTTGTGATCAGTGTGGAATCTTTTCCATCGATGCCACTGAGTGAATCCATCCTTAGTCAAAAGGGGGAAATGGAACCAAAGAATGTTGATGGGTACCCTCACAGGAAACAAGGGCAAACTAATAATTATTAAAACCGAGAAAATTCCTCATCGAATAAGGACAATGAATAAAAACAAGACTGTAAACAAGTAGAATAGTAACTACATACAATATGAATACATAAACCATTGGGATAGCTACCAAAAATTGATTAATTCTTTTCTTTACCCTTTTCGTTGAAGTAATATGAAGAGACATCTATAAATACACATTTCCAGAGCCGAATGCTTGGAATAAAAATCCCTAAACCGAAAACAATTTCACAAGTGAAATGATCAAAGAAGTTCTAAGATATTCATTATTCCCAACTCCTTGCGAATCCAGGGAATATAGATTACACAACCACATAAACCACATTGACAAACAATTTATATACATAGGGTATGACAATAGATATATGAATCACAGTAGAAACAAAAAATAGTTTACTCAGCGATAAATATGCCAAAGACATCCAACGTAAGATGCAGCCCTTTGGGCATTACAAAAGTTATACATTGGGACCCTTATTTACTCTTAGGGATCCCTTTCACTTATATGCACAGACTCATTACAAGAGGAGAAATAAACCTTCGAATCCTTAACACCCGAAAATGAATCATAACCAAGAATGTAGTCTCTTAATCGCATTATACCAAGTTCAGACCTACATTACAGAACTGGAGTCATGTAGAACTTACCTCTGAACTAGAACACCAGCTCGTAGACTGGCGACTCTCCTGTCCCCTTCGAAATCCCTTATAGTTTGAGCCTTCTATGAGGGTTTGTAGAGGAAAGGATACCTATCGCCGAATAATGGGAGATAAGTAAAGAAATCCAACACAGAATAGGAAATCTTCGACGACCCAACAAACCCATAAAAGAAAAACCAGAGAAGATCAATACCAACAAATTCTTCAATATTTAAGAGTCTCGAATTCAAGCGCAAAAGAAAATAAAACAGAGTCTTTGGCTTACCTTGTACAGGGAACACCAAGGAATAAACGCCTCCATATCCTTTGCCCAGGTCATGTCCGCCCAAGACCACCAACCTCTTACAAAGTTAAGAGCTACCACAGGGTTGCACTAAGGCATTTTCTTTCATTTTGCAAATACCTAGACACAGGCAAGAGACAACATTAATCTCCAACCCACCCTTCACAGAAGTAGAGTAATGGTGATAGTATGCAACAGTACGCTACCATGTGAACAAGGTTAGGTGGCAGGGTTTTGTTGACACAATCATTGAGTTATAAACCTCGGAAGGCACCTGGGTATATCGCCATTACTCAGGCTGGACAAGGGCTTTAACTCAGGACCTGACAAGTACATCAATCGACTTTACACCAAGTCTGTGTGAGGGAGATGACTCCGTTAGGGGCATTCCTAATACAACCGATAAATCCAGTTTCTCGTTAGTTGGAATGAGACTACCTGGTTCGTTAACCTTAATGCTTTCGGGAAGGAGGAATAACACACTTGAACCCTTCAACGATGACAACTTTCAACCCACCACAAGTCTAGATTCGTGGTTGGGTAAGGGTAATCATGATCTATTTTACATAGAGTATATCATTCGAACAATTTTAACAAAGTCTTAATGTCCCTCATTAATCTAAGACTAGTGATCTTTAATATGAGTAGTTCCTTTCAGAACCCAATACCTCTCATATAGGTGCTCGTATGTATAATAAATGATCATGTTATGTTGGAGAGATTAGAATTCCCTAATTTTTAACACTTTATAAATTTATGTCTCAGGATGGGCCTTTACCCGTTTTGCTAACGTTTTTTAGTAAACTGAGGAACTATATTTTTAACAATTTTAGCCTTGTAACCTTTATATATATGGTTTTTAGATAACTAGAGACATTTAAAGATAAAATTATCTTACAAAGGAAGGTAGTTGTATCAACAACAATAGCGATCATAGCCCTTATGGGAGTGATAGTATCGACACCTAATCACATACGATAACCTTGAGACCTTCAAAACAAGTTGATCGAAGAAAAGGAAATTTTAATGTCACTAAGACTTTTTTGTTTTATTTTGGAAATTTTGAGGTTCATCACATATGGTATCAGAGAAACAGTTTACAACACTTGGACCTTGAATAGGGCCATCTGATTTGCTTATATATAATTATATTGTTACAAAGCTAATAAAAACCTTATTGTTACAAACAAAAAACCTTTTCTGTTTTGTGTTAATCATGGCAACAATAAATGACGACGGAGAAGTCTGAATAGATGGAAGTCCGAAACAAAGACCTCCTGAAAATCAAAGAAAGGATAGTGATGAAAGTTCACCTACTGAAGTTCTGGAAACAATGAGGAATCTCATCATCGAACTGCAGGTTTTCAAAGCCGACAATGAAAAATTAAAGAAATCTCAGCAAGAACAATAGGAAATAAATGAAGTCCTACTACGTAGTATAGTGACCAAGAAAAGTTGAAAGGATGATAATAATGACGAAGAATTCAACAAGAGAGCTTCCAAGAATTATGGGCCTGAAACAGAAAAAAGAGACAGTTCGTCTGAAGGTATACCTTTAGCTAATGACAAAACTAAAATAGACCGAAAGAGGAAACAAGTAGACCACCTTGAAGGATAATTCAAGAAAATTATACTAGTTGTCTTTGATGGATAATCCAGAACAGGAGAAGAAGTTGAGGCATGGTTATTGGACATCAAAAAATAATTCCAGATATATAACTATTCCAGCAATATGAAGGTCAGAATGACCATATACAATCTAAAAGGGAAGGCCATCATTTGGTGGCAAGCCCTAAAATTGGCCAAAGGCCTAAAGGAAAAACAAATGGAATGGTTTGATTTCAAGAACTATTTCAAGAAACAGTACCTATCTAAAAGCTACTATGAAAGGAAAACAAAAGAGCTTTATGAGTTAATACTTGGACAAATGACAATGGAGGACCTTATAAAAAAATTCTAAAATTACTAAGGTTCGTGCCTTACATCCAGGAGGATAAGGTAAAAATCCAGTGATTCTTAAGTTGTTTACCATGGTCGTACAGGGACAGAATTGAGTTTGACAACCCCAAATCCTTGAGTGAAGTATTCAGGAAAGCACGAATGTGCTATGATCAATATAAATAGCGAGCAGAGTTTCCCAAAGCCTGGAAGGATAACAATCAAGATCAAATGAACCAGTGGAAGAAGGGATACCAATGAAATCTGTATCATAATGCAGCAAAAAGATTTCCAGGAAAGGATTTTCACTCCAACCATCCGAATACGCAAGACAGCGTTAAACCGGTAAATCTGGAAATGAAGTAGTTTGGGGACAGCCCCCACGAACCACTAAAGGGTTTGGAATGTGGAGAACCTCACCAAAGGAGGAATTGTCCTCATCTAAGTTCAGCAAATATAATTGTTGTTCATAATTTACAGGAAGCCTCGACAGTGGGAGGCATGGGAAGAAGCTTGCATCATATTAATGCAGCCATAGATGGCCTGCAAGCTGACCACCAATCCTTCATGGTAGAAATAGAAGGGAAAATCAATAACACCCTAATTATGTTTTAATTGATCATGGAGCTACGTTAATTTATATCACTCTTGGAGTAGTAGAGTCAAATTGAATTAAGAGGATGAAACACACAAAATCATGGCTGGTACAGTTAGCAAAAGGAACTAAAAGGAAAGTGGTTGACTTTGTTTCTAATTTTGAATTTAACTTAGATGATCAAAACATAAAAACAAATTTGAATATTCCACCACTAGGATCCTACGATATCATCATCATAATGGATTGGTTGGAAAGACACAAAGCAGTTCTAGATTGTTATACAAAGACACTTAACTATAAAGATGATTGTGACACTACTAGAACAAACCAAGGTATACCAAAAACCAGTATCAATTAGACAAGTCACAACAATGCAATTCAAGAAATGTATGAGAAAGGGGTGTCAAGTTTACGCCATCCAAATAAAGAATCTGTTAGAAAAAGAAGATAAGTTGATGCTAGAAGATTTTGTTGTCCTACGTGAGTTTAGAGACATGTTTGTTGATGAGATGTCAAAATTACCTCCTAGAATAGAAATAGACTTCTCCATAGACCTACTACCTGGGTCATCCCCTATCTCGAAAGAACCTTACTGAATGAGTTTACTTGAATTGACAGAACTAAAGATACAACTATAGGAATTGTTGGACAAAAAGTATATCAGACCTAGTGTTTCACTATGGGGAGCACCAATCCTCTTTGTGAAAAAGAAAGATGGTACTCTAAGACTATGCATCGACTATAGACA
>JZKD02S0154944.1:0-14816 GCA_000966675.3 Picea glauca | reverse complement strand
CCAAAGGATTCTCCCAAGTTTATGGAATTTACTACAATGAAAGCTTTTCCCCTATAGCTAAAATGAATTCCATCCATCTTTTTGTATCCCTTGTAGCCTCATATAAATGGGAGGTCCATCATATGAATGTTAAATCCACCTTCTTGCATGGGGCTTTACAAGAATAAATATACAAGGAACAACCTCTTGGCTATGTACAGGATGAATCTGTCCTTGTTTTTCACTTTAAGAAATATCTTTATGGTCGTAATCAATCTCCTCAAGCTTGATATGCCAAAATGGATATCTTTCTTCTTGACATTGGATTTTCTAGATGCCATTCTGACCCCAATGTCTATACAAAGAAAGAAGGAAATCATCTCATAATCTTTGTTTTTTTTATTGATGATCTTATACTCATTGGTAGTGACCCTAAACTTTTAAACCATGTGAAATCCAACCTTAAGAAGAAATTTGAAATGACCAAATTAGGTTATTTTTCACTATTTCCTTGGCCTCCACGTTTTGCAAACCAAGGAAGGAATTTTTATTTCCCAGTCTAAGAATGCTTGTGACCTTCTCCATCGCTTTCACATAGAATATTAAAAAACAACCCCTTGTCAAAATTACTACCACTTGTACTTGTCCCGAAGTTGATGCCACTTTGAACCATCAGTTAGCTGGTAGCCTCTTATACTTGACTCATACTCATCCTGATATTTCATTTGTTGTTGGTTTTGTTGCTCGGTATATGAAAACACCCCATGAAATCCATTGGAATGTAGTTAAAAGGATAATTCAGTATGTTCGGGTTACAATTCAATTTGGGATACATTACATCTCATGGGGGAATCATTTATTGGTTGCTTTCAGTAATTCAGATTGGGCCAGTGGCCTTGATGATCGAAATTCTATTACAGTATATGTTTTTCAGTTTTGGTTTAGGACCTCTCACTTGGGCTTGTAAGAAACAACATGCTATTTCTCTTTCTTTGTCAGTAGAAAAGTACTGAGCAACAATTAATTCAAGTTAGGAAGCCTTGTGGCTTTGACTGATATTTTCATAGTTTGGATTCCATCAACAACATCTGACCACCCTCTAGTGAAACAATTAGAGTTCCATCAAGTTCACCAAATATCAATTTCAACATCATCATAGAAACACATCAAAATTCACATGCACTTCATCGAAAAACTCATTCATGATCAAGTTATTGAAGTGTTATTTTTCGCTACAAAAGATCAAGTTGCAAGAATTTTCAGAAAGTCTCTTATAGAAGTGAATTTTTCCAAACTTTAATCTATGTTATGAGTTCATAAAGTTGTCATTAAGGGGGAATATTCTCTAATTCCTCCTTCCTTCTCCTATCGGGTCACCTTTGTAAATCCTACAATCCTATCTCAAGTTCTTCTTAAGGGGGGTGTTACGATATTTAGACACTTAGGATTTAGTTAAGATAAAGTTTGTCTAATGTGTTGTTAAGTAAAAGTGTGTTTCTTAGTTTGTTTATTTAGTATGCATTTATAGTTAGGTAACCCGAAAATCACGATATGTTCCTAACATAGAATGATCTAAGGGATCGTATTCTCCTTGATCTTAACAACTAAATTGATCTATGGCTTAACACCGGATTGCTCCATGATCTCTATTTAAAGAGAATGGAGGGTCATTTTCCGATGATCAATTGTGAGAAAATATCTTATAAATATCTTTTTAATATTTTATTTTTCATTAATAAATTTCTCCAAGTGGCCACATTGGTTGGGGTTGTGGATGTTTCCCCATAGGCGTTTTACCACATAAAATCATCTGTGTGTTGATCTTTGATCTGGTTTTGTGAGTGGTTAATGAAGGTGTTTTTCCTCTATTGGAATACCTATTTTTTCAAAAAGGTAATTCCCCCTTTGACCCCTCTTATACATTCTGTTATACTCTCCCATATCATGTGGATTAATCAGCCCCCATCTGTGTCCATGTCCCTAGTCATTGGCATCACATTTTATTATTACAATTTATAAATACAATTCGCATATAAATCGCTTGGTCATGGACACACATTATATATGCATTAAACATTAATTTAAATAGGTATTATAGTGGGGACATTACATTCACCCTCCCCTACAATTGTGCACCATCCTCGGTGCACACTATGCGAATCTACATGCAAAAATTTACATCATAATACTAAGAAATAAAAAGTTTACAATTTTACAACTCTAGCAGCAATTCCAAACAAAATATCATGTTCCTCTCAACCTACTAACCCAAGGAATGTACCCCCTTCACTTCTCACATTCCATCAATTTGTACCATTATTTTATTAGGGGCCCCAATTTAGGTTGGCTAGAACTCTAAGATGTGGTTTTGGAACTCTAGTTTCTCAAAATGGAGTCTTGCTTTCTTATATTATGTTTTCTTCAAAATTGTCAAAATATTGTGGGTATTCTTCCTGCATATTTACTTTGTGCTCCCATGTTGCGTCCTCTTTACCGTAGCAGGTCCATTGAGACTTTACCAACCCTATGGATTTGTTTATGATCACTTTGACCTTTCGGTTGAGGATATGTATTGGTTCCACCCAGAAATCCCCTTTGTGTTCTACTTGGATCATAGTCCAATCAATTATTTGGTTAGGGCCATGAACACATTTATTTAATAATAACACATGGAATACATTATGCACTCTCATGGATGTAGGAAATTTTATCATGTATGCAACTGGCCCTATCTTCTCTAATATTTCAAAATGTCCACAATGTCTTGCTGGAAACTTTGGGAATCTTCCTAGTCCTAGCAAACTTTTTTTCTCCACTTTTAAATACATATGTTCTCCCACTTTATAATATCTAAAAACTTTGTTCTTGTCTGCATAATTTTTCTTCCTATCCTTCACAGCCTTTAAATTCTACTTGAATTTTGTCATCCTCTCTTCCATTTCCTTCAACAAATCTATCCCAATAGCATCTTTGTCTACTAGATTATCCCAACTCACTAGTGTGTTACAAGTCCTGCCATTCAAGACTTCAAATGGACTAATTTTTAATGAGGCTTGATACCCATTATTGTAAGAAAATTACACTAAATGAATGTAATCTTTGCACTTTGATGGATGGTATATCAAAAACTTTATGAGCATGTATTCAATTATTTTGTTAGTCCTTTCCATTTTCCCATCTGACTCTAGGTGATACACTATACTTAGATTTAGATTTGTCCCAAAACCTTTGAAAAAACCCTTCCAAAACTTGGATGTGAACTTTGAATATCTATATAAAAGAGTTTCGTTGGGCACTCCATGTATTCTGACAACTTATTTCATGCATATTTCTTCAATATTTGATTCCTTGTGGGTAGTCTTTACTAGAATAAAATGTGATTCCTTAGTTAATGTATCCACTACCAACATGATGGAATCATGATGTTTCACTATTATGGGAAGTGTTATCACTTCATAAATCCATTCGACTGATAAAAAGACGAAGAAGGTAACTTTTTCAACCAAACTTTGAGACCTGAAACTAGCCTTTCGAATCTGGAGAGGGCTCTCTCCGAAATGGCGCGGTCTCTGCGCAGGATATGACTTTGAAAACAATGGCTAGATTTAACACCTATGATCAAATGGGTTCTGGTTATATTGGCTCAGGAAGGTGAATAATGGGCTATGGGGTTGATCTAAGGAAGAGATGGGACAAATGAATCAGTGACTAGATTCGAGAGGAGAAAGGCTAGGTGAGAAACAACCTTCAATGTAAAAATGTAATGTGTGGCAGGAGAAATTACAGGAAGTAACTCAGGAGCGTCACTATGAACGAATTCAGAGTTAGCTTTAGAGGAAAATGTTTTGTCTAAGTGGCATGAACAAGGGGCATTGTACAACGAATCCACAGGTTCGATAATTCGTTCCAAAATAGATAGAAAAAGATATGAAATAATTATAACATGAAAGAACATACGCAAAGAAAGAAGCACAATACATCCAACTGTTACAACTAGAATATTTTCATCAATTCATAGGACCTTGGCATTAAATTCCGGGAAAACTTCAGATTACATACAATAGCTATCGTCTACCACATTTTCCAACCAACCTGGCTTACATCGAAAAGATGAAATATATAAACAAGGGTGTTGCTTGGGCTACCCTTCTTCCTAAATGCTAACCCTTAGAACTATGAAACATTGAGCAACATGTGTTGCAGACTCTTCGCATAGTGTTTCCAAAAATAGACAATAATCATGCCTTTTTACTTATGATCTTTCGTAGTTTTTCCACGGGATATGATCGTTAGTTAGGCTTTGGCATGGAGAAAATATGTGTCGTGTTCCTTTGAGCAAGTGTCTCGTCAAAGAGGTGTTTGTCAGGAGCTTGTTGTCTATAAATAATGGCTTCGATTTTTGTGATGTGATCATTTGTTGAGAGCTACGCACAATAAGAAGTTGTTAAAATGTCATGGTCATTATCAAAATGGTAGCGTGTTTCAAAGAAATGTATCGTTCAAAACTTCCAAGATTTGTCTCATCTTTAGTGGGTGCAGAGACGGGTGCCAGCTAAACTTGTTTTTCTTGTGTGCTCACAAGAGCTACACAGGCTTCTATCTCGGTCGTTTCACATTCTCTGAAATGTTTCACGTGCCTTTATTCCATCAGTCTCTGTGCTTCTCATAGATTTACAATGGTGTCTTACACCTTTATGAGCTACATCTTCAACCATGCCATGTTCCCTTCGCGACCCTGTGTTGTGGATGCTTTTGTGGCCTTTGTCGCTAGTTGTTTCCTTAATTCCATGTTTTCCTGATAGAGCTCGATGATGACTAGTTTCTCTTGCTTCATTTGTTGAGATGGAACTTGCTCATTGGCTCCTTTGTTATTCACTCTCCTTGTTTTTCTCCTATCTTCGCAGCTCGATCCCCCAGGAGGTTCTAGCCGGATGGCGAACCTGAGTCATTCTTCAGCTATCAATATGATGCATGGTTCTTTTGTAATTCGAGCTTCCATGATCTCCAAGTTTTTTCTTAGCCTGCCCCTCCTCCGAGGAATTTTTTGTTGGGGAGAGGGGGATCTTATTGTCTTCCCTTCCTGTGTGAATCCCTCCATTTCATATTTTCCATGAATTGATCTGGTCTTCTCTACAAGTAAAATAATAGTTCCTTTTACGTCTTTGTGAATGCCTGCCACAGGTGAGAATGAATCCCAGTCCCTTTGGGGCTTGGATCTTACAGTTCTAATTCTTCGCACACCTTTCCTTGCGCTCTGAGAGGTCTCCATGGCACGACCAAGGTGAACTATTCTCGCAGTGTATCCAACAAACGCACAGGAGGGAAGGTTATGATCACGCTGGACTGGAAAGGGAAATTGAAAATAGAGTTTAGGCCTGGTTCTACGACTAGAGAGAATGTCGAGAATCAAGAATTTATAACAAATCGAATAGGAGAGGAAATCATGATGGAGGAAAGAAAATTCATGGAAACGAGATGTTCCAAGTCAAGTTGCAGGTTTTCCATGGAAAATCCCCAGGTATAGGATACAGGTGATAAGGTTTGTTGATCATGCATGATACGAACATCATGATTTTTCATTCCCCTGGCCTCCATGATGAACTGATAATAACTGTTTTACTTTCTGACGCAACCTCTATTAACCACTTGATTCGACCTGGGGCACATAGAGACCGGTTTCTCGACAGGACTCGACTTTCTTGGAAAATACATACCCGTACCTCTTATACAAGTTTCAAATATGAAATCCATTCCCATTTCCAAGGGCCAACTAGACACTTATTGACATCAAACTCATGGTGTTACATACCTGACTTCACATGTTTGAGTGCAAGGGTCACAACGTGACTTTAAAACCGACTCTAAATTGGAAAGAAAAATGGCGGTGCTAACAGGAAGCTTAGTAATAAAATCCACTATGAAAACTTCCCACTTCCATTTTAGAATGGGAAATGTCTACAATAACCCAGTTGGGTTCCTATGCTTGGTATTCACCTTCTATCACTCTAGGAATTTGACTATATAATTAGCTGCTTATTTCTTCATTCTTGGCCAAAAGTATTGGCTTCTTAAAACTGCAATTGTTCTTTGATATCTTGGGTGCCCATCATATGGCACATTGTGCATTTCCCTAAGCACTACATTTTTAAGCTCACTGGAATTCTGCACATATACTTTTCCTTTGTACATGAGAATTCCATCTTCTTTTAGCTCAAAGTCTTTAAATTTTTGCTGTAAATTTCCTTGGTGTAATGTTTTTTTATTTGTAAATATTGTTGATCTGAGTTTTCTTCTACAATAATTTTATCTTTTAGATCACTCCTATACATGTTTATTGTTGCATTATGAATCTCATGTGCTCTCCCACTGAGTGCATCAACCACTTGTTTTTTTTTCCCTTGATGTGCTTAATTTCAAAGTCATACTCACTAAGGAATTCCAACCATCTAGTTTGTTTGGAATTTAATGTTGGCTATCCAAAACAATCTTTAGCCCATAGTGGTCTATCCTTAGTTCAAATTTCCACCCCATGAGGTAATGTCTCCACATTTTTAATGCATGAATAATGGATGTTAATTTCAATTCATGTGTATCATAATTCCTCTCATACTATTTTAATTTTCTTGACTCATAACATACCACATGATATTTTTGTGTGAGGACTCCACTAAGACATTCTTTGCATGCATCAATTTACACCACAAAACATTCATCAAGATACACAATCTTCAATATTTGCACACTTTTCAAGATGTATTTTAGTTGTTGAAATCTCTCTTCACACTTGGGATTCCATTCAAATTTCACTCCCTTCTTTTGCAAAGAAGTGATTGGGGATGCAATATTTGAGAATCCTTTTATGAATATTTGGTAATACCCTGCAATACCTATGAATGATCTAACCTATATCTCATTTCTTGGTGATTTCCATTCTCTAATTGCCTCTATCTTCCCGGGATCAACCGCTATCCCTTCTACGAAAATTATGTTCCCCAAGTAGTGAATATTCTTTTGATAAAAGATGCACTTACTTAGCTTAGCATACAACTTATGCTCTCTTAAATATTGCAACACCTTTCTTAAATGTTTTTCATGTTCCTCCTTTGTCTTTGAGTAAATGAGTATATCATCCAGGAACAAAATTTCATACTTGTTTAGGTATTCCCTGAACACTCCATTCATCAGGCACATAAAAACAACTGGAGCATTTGATATCCAAAATGGTACTACCATGAATTCATAATGCTTGTATCTTGTCTTGAATATTGTCTTGTTGATGTCTTCTTATTTTATCATCACTTGATGATAACTCAATCTCAATTCAATCTTGGAAAATATTCTTGCACCTTTCAACTGATCAAATAAATCATCAATTCTTGGCAAAGGATATTTTTTCTTTATGGTGACCTTCTTTAGTTGTCTGAAATCAATACACATATTTAAAGTTCCATATTTCTTCTTTACAAAAAGAACTAGGGAACCCCAAGGCAACATACTTGGGCATATATACCCCTTCTTTAATCACTCGTGAAGATGCATATACAACTCTTTCAACTTGGGTGTGTCCATCCAGTATGGTGTTTTGGACATTGGGGAGGCTCCTGGAACCAAATCAATAGAGAAATCAATATCTTTCTTTTGTGGAAATCATGTAATTTCTCCAAAAACATCTTTAAAATCCCACAAGAATGGATGGTCTTCAATACTTTTCACTTTATCTTTTAATGCCTCTCCCATATGGGATGCAAAAATCTAACATCCCTTCCTAAAACTAGTTTTCAATTGCATAGCTGAAATTTCTCTAACAACTACAACTCTTGGAATGCCTTGAACCTTTCCTTGTTCCCCTTTTTCATAAAGACATGTGATTATCTTATTGTAACAGTGTAGGACAACTCAGTATTTCTCCAACAAATACATTCCAATTAGACAATAATATGAATCCAATGTTATGATGTTCATGTATACCTTGTTGCTTCCATTCATGTCTATTAAAAAATATTTAACTATATCATTGATTTTCCTCTAAGCCCTTGTGGCTAACTGAACTAACCAATATTTCTTCTGCTTATTCATTTGCAAGTGAAATATTTAAACAATGTTAGCGTTTATGTAACCATGGCTAACTCCGGAATCAATTAAACTTGTGACATGTTGGTTATCAATATTACCTTCCACTTAAATTGTGGGGGATTGATATTATGATTTCTTGTTGTCCAAGGTCACATAAATCCTTGGCATATTTCCTTCTATGTCTTCAATTGTTTCAACATATTGAATGTTGTGGAGAGTCCTCATTATCTCTCATTTATGAGGGTGGTCCCTATATAAGTGATTTCCCTCAAATCCCCAACATTGTATAGGTTGTTTCCTTGGAATTTTCCCAAATGAATATGCATTCTTGTGCTCATTTTGGGTTGATTGATCTTGTTGATTTTCTTTGGAGTTGTTATTGAAAAACAGTGTCTTAAAACTTTTTTTCCTTTGATCCTTCTTTCCTTTCAACTTGTTATTTCAAGATTTTTGGAAGATTGGCCTTACTCTCCTCTGCTCATAAATATGTTTTTATCTCCTTATGGCTTCCTCCAAATTCATGGGGTTATAATATTGTATCTTTTCACTGTAGAAGGAGGGTAACCCACTTAAAAATATTTGGATTTTGACTTTCTCATTCTTTATGAAGTCAAAATAATTCAACAATTCAAAGAACCTATTCTCATATTCATCCATTTTAATGCTTCCCAACTTGAATTCAAATAACTATTTCAACTTCCTTTCATAATAATTCTCAAAAAAATATTTCTCTTGGAAATATCCTTTGAATTGCATCCATGAGATCCTCTTTTCATCAATGTGCTTGGCTTTCTTAAGCTAATCCCATGATGTGGATGCCTTTCATTGCAAGTGGTAGGTTGAAATTCTAGCTTCTACCCTTGAGGGGTAATCATGTAACTGTAAATATTTCTTCATTTCCAGCTTCCATGCCTTAGCCTCTTCTCCTTTCCTGTGCTCACCATTGAAAGTTGGTGGCTTGATTTTCCTAAGTTCACCTTTCCAGATGCCTACCTTGGGCCTTATTCTCTACCTATTAACAAGATACACACTTGGGTTTCTTCCTGACCCTGAATTTGCATGAGAGATCCTAGTGTACTTCTCTGGGGAATGATGGTGCTTGCTCATGCTTCTTGATTGCCTGGCATTCCCATTATCACCCCTTCTGCAATGGGATCTGGATGTGATCACTTATCTAGCAATAGTTTCATTATTTATGTCAGAGTATTTGTTGGATTTCGTATACAACATATTCAAATTATCTCTTCTTGATCCTTCATAATCCTTTCATTATCTTCCTTATAGCTCTACGCTTCTCTATGCATGCTTCTCATAGTTACAAGCTCCTACCCGCCTCTCATTCCATTAGACTTTGTCTAAAAATTTCCCATGCTGAAATGAAGACCTATAAGCTCCTCCTCATGTTTATATTATCCCCAGGAATCTTCCATAACTCCAATCCTCACATAATAACCAAATTTTTTGTGTACCTTTAATTCAACAAGAAATGTGGATGTAATTATTATCGTTAGCACATGCATATTATAAAACATTTCCTAAACTAGATTGCAAGTTATACTTCATATAAATTTATGAATAACACAATACACTAAGTAAAAATATGATTCCTTAGAAAAATTCTTCTTTGAAACAGCTCTCGAACGGATGTACTCATGCCCCATTCTGATTTTTTAGTGAAAAGTTACAACATTCACAAGATGCAATTTCCACTCACTTATTGATGTAGAATTTACTTAATTACTTTCTGATAAAATTTTAGCACCCAATTCAAAAAATTTGGTGGATATATGTATTCTCCTCCTCAATACCTTTCCAAACTATTTGCTTGCTCAAATTTGAGCTTCAAGATGAAAATTATGGTCCAGAGAAGTTTAGTCTGTTCTCCCATTTTATCCATGTATTCTACAAGTGTCTTATTTCTCTTCTTACACATTTGTACATAACTAGATTCCAAATATGGCTCCATGGATGTCTTATATGCTTCATATTGTTTCCATATACTACTCATGTGCCTCAAACAGATTTCTGAGAAAGGATTTATGCCCTATGGAAGTAAATTGGTGCCAAAATTTTACCTTAACCATTTTAGTTGTAACTTTCTCATACGAGCTCTGTTTTGCACTTGGAAGAGCTTGCTGGAAATCTCTCTTTGAGTTATTTTATTTAATATGTAGATATGAGGTGTACCCAAAGTACACCTCATTCTTGTAAAAATTCATTGCTTAAAAACGTTTTTTAGGGTCTCGAAATCGCCCCACAAGTTCAAGACCTTCAAATTTTGAAAATTTCATAGAAAATTGATTGTTTTACTATTATAACAACCTTTTAATATGCACCATTAATCTCAAAATCAGGTGAAATATGGACCATTTATTTTCCAACACTAAATTACTGATCGACAATAAACTAATTTCTTTGGTAAAGAAAATTTGGTCACTGATTTCCCAAAACCTTGATCATCAACCATGGACCATTAGTCATTTCTCTTGGAAAACCAATTTTCCCATGAATCATGTTGAACCTCGATCATCGATGATCAACAATCAGAGAATTTCCTTGACAACCAACATGTTTACAAATTTTTTCGAACCCCAACCATCGACCATTGACCATCCTTTTCTGACGTGGCAACCATGTTGGAGTGGCATGACATGTGGGTGTTGACATGGAAACCTAGTTGATGTGGAATGACACCTGGAGGCTGACATGGAATGACACATGGATGGTGATGTGGAATGACACATCAGCATCCTCTTTTCTTCATCCATGATCGACAACTTCTCTTGGATGAATTAAACACCTTGCTAAATCTATTAACTCCCGATCATCAATCATTAGCGATTGACGATTTCTCTTGTTCAATCAAAACAATTTTCTAATTTCACCGACCCCCGATCATCGACCATCAACGATCGAAGATTTATTTTGGATGCATGAAAACTTTTTCCAAATTTTGTCAACCCTCGATCATTGGTCATCAACTATCAAATATTTATTTTGGCCAAACCAAACTCTTCACAAAACTTGCCAATCCAACCATCAACAATTTTTTTTGAAAACTAAAACTCTTCGCACATCTCATCGATTTGACCATCGACCATAGAATAATTCTTTTGGAAAAGTCCAATACTTAAGAATTTTTTACCAAATCCCAAATGAATCTAGGCTGTCAATATCCCATTCGAAAATGATCTTTCCCGTTGATTCTCTTATTTTTGAAAAAATCCAAAAAAATTATAAGTTTTTAATCAACTCATGACGAATATGGGTCGTTGATCTCAAAATCAACCATGATATTTCCCGTCGATTCACCAAACTTCACATGATTCTACAACAACCATTAAAACATGGAATTCAACCTTCAAATTCAAATTTTAACTCTGCAAATCTACATATTGATGCCATTGATCATTACTGAGAGGGTTCTAAGGAAATTTCAAACTAAATGGTTTATAAATTTGGGGATTTCACTTTGGAATTCATCCTTTTCCCCAAATATGTCATAGAAAAAATCTGTAATAGCGGAGTTTTACCAAATTCATGCTGGTACTTGGCCCATATGGGTCTAGTGTTTGAACCAGAAGCTCTAACACCATAATGTAATATTCCCCATCCTAATCGAGGTCCATTACGTGCAAAAATACTCATAAATTGAAATTTTTAAAGCTAACTAAATTCTTGTAGCTTATCAACTACGAATTGCACACATATTTAACTATTTGCTGACACCATTAATTAGATGCATCTAAAACATGCTAAAAATGACATGAATGTAGTTTAAATAACTCAACACAATAGCGTATAAATCGTTCTCAAGCACATAGTTAATACATAATAATTAAATTCATAACGCAACACCAAAACTAGATAAAACACGTATCTTTTAAAAATGGTTGTGAAACAAACTACTTGGGAAGGACACTCCACTCGACCATAGAATTTTTGTTCCAAATATCATCAACAAGTCACCCTAGATATGGGGATAAGAATCCACAAAAGAGAGTGGTCTCTCACTGTCCATTCACAATTCAAAAAATCCCATAATCCACTAGTATTCTCCTACAACTATCTCGATTTTCCACCAACTCTCTTCCTCTTGACCTGCCCAGCCCAAGGAATATACCCATTCATTTCTCTCAATCCATGGGGTGTCTCATTCATTTATCAATGTCTCTCTGGCACAGATAACTAGGAATCTCACTACTAGGAAACTCAAGGGATCTCACTGCTAGGATAACTATGAGGAAAAACAACAACAATCACTTATTGTTATAATGAAACTCACATAGGAGTTCACTCTTTAGTCTTGAAAACCTGTATATTCAATATTATTCTCCAAAATACACTCAAAAAACACTCCATCATGCTTTAGAATTCACCAACCATAGTTGCTCTAGCTTACGATCTCTTCTCCCTTGTTCTCTGCTTGTTGTTCATGCCAAACATGACATTCCAAAAACTGTTGTAACTCCCCATACAATTTTTTTTCTCTTTGGCTTTCTTGCTTGACTTACACTCTTCCCCAAACCAATTTTACTCAACCCCTATGCTTTAAATAACTATCGGATTTGAATTCTCATACCCACCCTCGTACATGTATTCAATGGTTTGATTTGGGGACACTCAATAAACAATTAGAAAGTTCATATACTAATACTAATTTTAGGAAGTGTGTTTAATTAATAGACATGTGTAATTCTCCCTTGGACCCCTATTAGACATTCTCTTAGACCCTCTCCTCTCTTTTGGATTAATCATCCCTCATCTTTTTCCATGTCCAACAATAGCTGGAATCACATTTTATTATTAAAATTTAGAAATACAATTCACATATACATTGCTTGGTTGTGGCCAAACATTATATCTACATTAAGCATTAATTAAAATGGGGATTATAGTGGGGATGTTACACCATCAGTAAAAGTCTCAATTAGTATAGTGTATCCAATGGTAGGATCAATATGATGTAATCCCAAGTCATATTAATGTGCTAAGTTCATGTAAAGTTGCCGAACTATGTGCACATATGGACTATGAAGATAAAAGTGTGCAAGTTGCATAAAGTGGAGCACTCATCCTCCTTAATGAAAATATTAAGTTTTTGATGAATGTTCGAGTTATAAGGGGATTACTAGTGGATCCACTCAATTTCCTTTATGAACACCTTTCCCTCAAGAAACTAAAATAAAAGGTAACCCAAAGCATAAAGTTAAGAAAACTCAACGTCAATGAAATCCTTGATTTAAATGAAGCGACCTTGTAAAGTTTCATAGTACTCCATGAAAAAAAATATGAAATAATAAGGCATGAATGTGATGAGTCAACTAGAAAGAAGATAAATGAAGAACTTAGGTTGGCTAGTCTTATACCAAGAATAGTGAATGTTTCTAGTTCACATGGGAAAACGTTTGGTGAAATGTCATCCAACTAAAATATTATACATCAAGTATGACCAATTTAATTATTATCTGATTTTATTTTTGGTCATAAAATAAAACTTAAGAGAGAGTAGAGATGGAAATACAAGAGTCACTTATAAGGTCAAGGATCACACTCTCTTTGTAAAAATGAAATCATTGCATTCAAGCAAGAGAAATTGAAGATTAAGCACAACAATTGGAGCATGTTATTTTACTAGAAAATAAAATGGATGATAAGGGTGTGGAAAATTAAGGAATAGCATCATTGAAGGTGGAACCATATCAACACCCTCATTACCAAGAAAATTGGAAAGAAATAAAAGAATATTGACATCAACTTTACCAAGGAAGAATATGGAGAATTGATGATATTTAAGGAATGTGGCATCAATGAACCATTATCTGATAGGATATTATCAAAACATAGCAGCTGCTAAAACAATGCATGGAATCAAAGGAAAGAAAGTAATCAGTTATTAATACAAAAAACAATTGAATTTGGATGGATGGATCATCATTAATGACAAGAAGGGAGAAGAAATATAAGGAAATTCTATTACTTGGTTTTGTCACATGTAAAATCCCTCTAAGCTACATATATTTGAGGATGAAGATTTTCGGATAGGGGTAATAGCTCATGGCCCTATGAGGGTTATATATGGGATTGACTGTTTATGTAATGGGGTTAAATGTAAATGTAATATAAGTTGGTCTAATAATGAGGCCACACCTGAAAGGGGTGAGAATATGTATATATAGAGGTCAACATAGTCATTATTGTATAGGAATATATGATTTGGATATATGTATGTATTGGGATTATTAGGAGGAGGTTCTCCCAATCTATAAGGAGATTGTATAACTCATCTTTATTATCTCTTTGGGATTTGTTATCCACCTTCACAAGTGGTGTACATTGTATTTATTCTTGTTTATTACGTTATTCTAGTGATTTGGTACATAACATATGCTTCTCTTTTAGATGAGATCTCTGACAATTCTTTAACAACCAAGTTTTCTTCCTTGGTTATATCAGGGGGAGGGAGGGGTTCTTTTCATGTAGTAAATTATTCATCTTCTTAGATAGTTTCCAAATTTATGAATGTGATATGGCTTGGTCATACTTTTGCATCATTTTTGGGTTGGAAAGTATCCAAATGTTGTTGTCTCCTTATGTTTGAGGATTTGAACGCTTTTTTGAACTCTTCTTCTTTGGACACATTTTTGAACTCTTCTTATTTATTTAGAATTGGGTGGAAGACTCATTCAACTAATTATTATCAAAGTTACCATATTTGTTGTAGCCATTGCACTTGAATGTAATCTTTTCAAGTCCAATAGATG
>JZKD02S0154933.1:0-14673 GCA_000966675.3 Picea glauca | reverse complement strand
CCTAAACTATAGGATCAAACCACTCACGTAGAGATTGTTCTCTACCTCACAAACATAATCTCCTAACACCTGATTAAGACAAGTAGGAGTTACATATTCCAACACTCTCCATTAACGAGTACTTGCGTTAATATCCATCAACTGAGGTCTTCATTAACACCTTATCTTTTCTGCAACATATACTCCACTATGAGTTGAAGAACCCATTTATCTAAAGAATCTATCTCTCGTCCATCCTGGCTTTCATCTCGTACCTCAATCACCAAACTGTCAATGTTCATATAAAGGAACAACCATCCACTGGAATACATGGATCATTAGCCACTGTAACTCTCGGTCTAATAGTATGTCCTTCATGTACATGGTGCAACCCTAGTGCTAGAAAAATCCAACGTAGAGGCTACTACATTATAAAAATAAGTTATCCAAATCGTCAGGAATACATGCCAGAGGGATAAGCATGCATATCGAGGTCTTACAAAATTAAGCGCTTTACATTTTACATAGATACAGGTACATACTCCACTCATGGAGATACTAGGTACACACTCAAACTTTTCAAGGAAAACTGCATAGTACATAACATGAAATCATAGGATTTCTATAAATACAATGTGTGACTCATATTAAAATATGATCTTGATTTTGTTATTATTCAGCACGCCACTCAAGATTTTACCTTTATTGTCCACCATCATTTGACTTCCGTTGCTGCCATCTTTGTTATTGTCTCAACAGTTGCATCAACTTCCCTTTGACCAGGATGTCTTCAGTATGGGATTCATCCTCAAAATTCCTACTTCTTCTTCGTTTGCACCCGCATAAGATTGATCATTGATGTCCATATAAAAATAAATCCATCTAGCAAGATACATGGATAATTGTTCGTTGTACTTGCCAGCTCTCTAGGAATCCCTTTCACCTACATGGTTCATCAACACATTATAATCTCCCTTAAAACAACTGGGTCCATCACTCTCAGATTACTCTGTCTCACATTTTGTCCCTTAAATAGAATATTCAACTTCTCCGACTCTACATCAAGCTAGCATAACAATGCACCTAACAACATGGTACCCACCCTAGCGGTTGAATCCACAACATGATGCCAAATCCCCTCTAAGCATGAGAGGGATAAATCCATATGCTACAACACTACAACACGTATGCTTGAATAATAGGACTTACAACAACTTGGGGAAATCAACTTTCCCATGCCCAGGCTTACAACTTGGAACAAAACTCTGGGGTGTCGAGCACAGCCGGTCATGCACCCCCTACATCACATATCCATAATTAATTCATGTACAACAAGCATTCAAAAAATGATTTAAATAAACACCAAGGTTACCATCACTTATTTGTAGCAATCATAAGCCCATTGCATACGACCAAGCCTCACATCCTTTTCAACTCAACTGCACTATAAATGAAACGTCTATGGTCTCCTTCATCCTGTCATTCACATACTAGAAATGTCCATATGTATCCCCAAAATCTTGATTCAATGTCTTGGATCTCCATTCTTTACCCGCCATTTGTTAGAGTAATGAATTCTAAGAATATAACCTCACCTTCATCGTGATATTGAGTTAGTTGCACTCAATACAAATGAAAATCCTCAATTCGAGGACATAAAATAAAGAGAAAACTCAAAACAATGCATGAACCTCAAAAACATTTTCACCAGTATGTTCTCTTAAACCCTTCAACAACAGAATATCATATTAAAACAAGTATGTGAATCCAATATATTCTTCTTAAACTCTTCTTTCCTCTGTATTTTCTCCCTTGCAGAAGAACTTCTCATGTGCTGGATTTTAGTGAATCCTTCTTGCTTCCAGCCCTGCGCCAAACATGAATTTGACACAATATTCGAGTGATGACTTGCCATGCAAAGGCATTCAATCTCCTCATCACTACTAAGACTAATCTTGTCATCCTAGATTTTAAGTACTTGTTGTGGTAAACACGTATTGTTGGCAGAAACACACTATACATTCAAAATATCACCTGAAGTATAGACACGAAGAATATATATAGGTAATACACTTGTCAAAACATATAACCAACATGAGAAACAATGGCGGAAATAGCAGTGCTCGCTCCCTAAACGGCGTCGAAATGATCACCAACCCCGTCCACATACTCCGAACTAATCATAGCATTGTAATACAATTTAAACGTCTTGTTATCCTTAGTATTCCGTTCGACCAAGAAATTGTGTGGAAGAGCAACGAGAATTTTAGCCTTTAATTGCTTCTTACACAGAGGAATATAACCAAGAACACCACCCAACCTAACTTGGTCCCCTCAATATACTTGCAGTCGCCTCCTTGTCCTAGCTATGACGTTTCTCATCAGCGTACCCCTCTCTTCAACATTCCATCTCCGGTGAACTAACCAAAGATCCTTACCTCTCTCTTTTTTGTTTTCCTTCGGTTTTCATACGAATTGCTTCTGTAGCCCTTGCTCGCAATACGCATGTAATTCATTCCTCTCCCCTCCGTCGATCTCGACACCCGAATCACACTCTCTCCCTGAACTGCTTGTTGCTGTCCCAAATTCCAAATCAATGTCGAGCAACCTCACTACGTTCTTTGAGGTGGAGTGGTCGAAAGTCGTAGAAGCAACTTCCAGGACTTTATTTTCGACAGGCCATGTTAGATCATCGAGTGTGATTCCATAAGATTTCAACTGGATGGCGTTTGGCGTAGGCAATATCTCAAAAATATATGTGCCCATCACAATACTCCCACAATCCCTTCTTCTCCATCTTCGTCGATGCCCTACCACACTCTCAGGGGATTTCCTTCTCTGGACATCATATGCTAGGTTTTACCAGTTGTTACCAGATTTCACCCTCTAACCATATGGATCATTCGCTTCTCACCTTCATTGCCTCCACAAGATGCAACTCCTCTTCCATTCACACACAAACTACATCAAACGATGGACAAAATTCTTACACTCTCATGGACAATTCAAGGACACACAACAACTCAAATTCACTCTCATAAATTATTTAGTCTACTGTCCAGATGTTCCTGGGAAATCTATGAGGGAGTTACACTCGGTCCCTCTCTGATACCATATCAAATGGGGGAGTAGAGTATTACACAAAAACAATGCATAAAGTGTTGTATTGAATCATTGTAATGATACATAAAAATACAACAAGGTTTTTCTCAGGATAGATAAACTACCGTGATCGATCAATCTATTAGTTGAGCAAATATCTCAACCTCACATCATTCTATGACTATTTGTTGGAGAGAATCTCTCTCACAACCAACTATCTAACAACCTCCTAAACTATAGGATCAAACCACTCATGTAGATATTGTTCTGTAACTCACAAACATGATTCCCTCTTGTGGATGGAGCATTGAACCATGCATGTGAATTTTTACTGAACAATAGCCTTGTAATGATGTGGAAAGTGACATTCCCATGAAATGATGTGTTTGATAGTATCCATTCATCCCACTCCAATCCAACCCTATATGTTATTTGGAAAGTATGACCAACAATAAAAATCAAGTAAAATTGTGAGACGATTAATGAAATTTAAATCACAGAACGTTCACCATGAATGAATTAAATTAAAGTGAGAGCGTCAATCAGTATAACAATTAACTAATTAACACGGAAAGTCTAAAAATTTGAGGATGATCACTCACTTAAACAAAACATCATCCTCCATCGTATCAGAATGTAGAAAACTTTGAAGGAATCATCACTATTATCAAATATCATTAATTGTTTTCAAGGAAAATACTCTAGCAATGTCGTGTCAATGGGATATACTCCAATGAGGAAGCAGTGGATACGTAACATATTCCACTACATCATTACAAATGGCCAGTGAGAGGTCATATTGAGGTTTCGTGGGAAATAATTATCAGTGAATACTTAACGAAGAATGGGTGCTTCTCGTGCTATTTTAAATGGGAGAGTAGAGTATTAGATAAAAACAATGCATAAGGTGTTATATTGAATCGATGTAATGATACATATAAATGCAACAAGGTTTGTCGCAAGAAAGAAAAAGAGTTAACTGATAATCATACTAATCTGTAAAAAAATTGCACGGTGTGAAACTACAGTGTATAAACATGAACATAGAAAGAGAGCACTTTTTATTAGCAGTTATAGAAAGCCCGACATCCCCAAGGCCATATTTTTGTACTATTGGATATTATGATATACCTACAGGATCAAGACGTTAAATTATTTCACGTAATTCTTGTATATTCTATTACTTGTGAATCCATTTTGCGAGAGACCCCACATCCTCTTTCAGAGATTCTCTTTTTGTAACTTTTTTCATCCTTGTGCAACCTTCCTATCTCAATATCACTTTATTTTCAAAATTACTCACTAATGAATAACAATACATGTAACATCCCCATTTTGATCCCCTGGTTTGTAATGAATATATGCCAGCTAGGCTAGTGACCCAGATAGTATGGATGAGGGCCGAGTAATGTAAATGATACACACATTAATACAAAATACATTGTTGGTTGCGAGATGTGAGGGAATAAATCGATGGGGGGTTATGACTCCACAAGAGAGGAATGAGAGGGGGCTAAGGGGGCCCAAAGGGGCCAAAGCTTGAAAACAATAATATTTTGTTACTAGCCAAAGTGATTTACCTTAGATTATGTAAATGGAATATAAACATTGTTATGCATGCAAAAGTAGTCGGGAAGACTTGCTAGAGTTCCAAAAGGAAATTTCGAAGCATGCATACTTAATCCTTGTGTTTCGGAAGATGACAGATCATTGTGTCCATCATTATGTTATTCATTTAGAGGATCATGGGAGCATGGTATGAGCTGCAGGGAGAGAGAGATAAACATGTAACTAAAGGTTATGATTTCCTGGATCAGTCTCTAGTGTGAAATTTCCATGGAGAATCCCTGTAGATCCCAAAATTGAGATTTTCCTGGCCAGTATGTGCTAAATCCCACGAAAGAGGTTTGAGAGCCTAAGGGATTCAATTGTAGAGAAGGGGCTCCACTTTTTTGGGTTGCACATACCGAAGGGGGAAATAGAGTTGGTTAGTTGGGATGGTTGGGTGAGTAAGAAGGCCATGCAATTAATGGGATATTGAGCCGAGAGAGTTCTTGTTAGTTCTTCTGGACTCATAGCCCCAACATAGGGGTGGCCTATTGCAGAGAGAACTGTTGCAATAGTGCCTATGGTTGAGGGGAGCAGCCTGCATACACAACTATTTGATGTAAAATCATTGTAAAATATAAGTGTTCTGGTTATTGTTTTTATGATGTGTTATCGATGTGTATTTATTGTTAAAAAACATATGAATGCTAATGAATTATAAGGTGTTACAACTCTACAGTGTTTTCCTGTGAATTGAATTTAATTGTTTGTCAATTTGTATGTCGATTGTTTTATCAAATGGCAGGGAAGACTGATTATAAGGTACCAGAGATGTTTGGTATGGTGGAGTGAAGGAAATTTGAGAGAAATTTCGAGTGCCCCACCATCCCAGTGGGCACAAGGGTGGATGGGCACGATACCATATATATGTGTGTGTGTGTGTGTGTGTGTGTGTGTGAAACTCACGTAGTAATAAGAAGCATTCCTTAGCTCAATACCTTTGCAACCAAATCTCTTGGCCTTGAATATTATCTTCTGAACCTAACCTTCATGTAATTTTGTAAAACTTTACACTTAAAACTTTCTCTCGACTCCACTCGACTCGCGAATGTGTTTGTAATCGATCATGTGATTATGTGGGTATCTTTCTAAGTTCCAGAAAAATTAAACAGATGTTGTGTTCAAGAAATCTATTGCACTTGAATTCACTTCGTGCTAAAAAATACTAGATGTTTGATACACATGCTTGCAATTTACATACTATATTTGGAGTCACTATGTCCGTATATTTGAATTCAATATGTGTTAAAAAAACACTAGATGCTATGATTCACATTCATGGTTTCACCTTACATGCATTAAATTATATTTTGTCATTCTGGTTTTCAAAAACTTTTTTAGGTATTTGAGTTTTACACGAAATATCCTACCTACTTACCCTTACACCTCCTTAGGCCATTCCTATTTCTTAACGTTACTTACAAAGTGTTAGTGAGTGTACTTTGACAAATATGGCTGTAAACTCTAACAGGCTAGTTTCATAGAAAACTATTTTATTTTATTTGCTTTCTTTGAATTCAACTATTTAGAAATTTAGAGTTTGGATTCATTCGTCATTTTAATTGAAATTCTATTTAATTTATTCTAATAAACTAGTTTCCTAAGGGTTTTTTCTTCATTTTTTTGAATATTCAGAAATTTAAAGGTTGGATTGAGTCGGGATTTTAGTTGGTATTTATGTATAAATTTAAATTTAGAATTGTAGTAGAACTTCTAATACCTTATTTCATGATATATAATGCAAACTTGGAGTAGGGTGAAATTCGAAATATGCTGAAACAAAAAAACCAAAAAAAAAAAAAAAAATTGTGTTTATTTTAGATAGGATTTAGTTAGAATGAAAAGAAAAAAAAAGAAAAAAAAAACTTTATCAATTTAAAATGAAAAAAAAGATTTAAATATTAAAAATGAGTTTTTGATTAATAATAATGGTAATAAAACAAAAAGAAAAGAAAATATATTCATTCCATTCCATGAAAAGAAAGAGAATGATGATTTAATTAATAAATGGTCTCCTCGGTAGCTTACTAGGATGAGTTATATATTTTGGTTTAGATCATAAGTGGAATAAAAGGGAAACATTTTCGATCTTGAGTTGAACTTTAAACAAGGAATCTTATTTCAATATTCCATCCAAATCCATTAAAAGAAACGAAAATTAATTAATCCACATACAGCTCCTCGATAGCGTACAAACATGATTTATATGCACAACAACTCAATAATGTGATTTATATGCACAATGTTGAGGGATCTCCACTGGCATTTTAATGATTTATATGCATAATGTTGAGTGATCTCCACTGGCATTTTAACGTTGAAAGGTGAGTGCGTGCAATGCACTCTCCATGTCCATTTCGGATGCATGTGATCCCAGATTCCACGCTCCTCTGTCTAAAGAAAATGAAGAGGGTCAGTGTAGGATGCAATTAACTGGTCAAGGAAGAGACGGATGGAAGTTTCTCCCACCTAAACCATTTACCTGAGCGAAGCGACCACTGGTTTTTCTTCCACATCAATACTCTCCTCAGTCCTGTCTTCCCTCTTATCCCAATTTCTATTAGTGTTATTGTCACTCAAGTTTCCACCAAACACCCCCGACAGGGAACACGAGAGCCCGACAGTTGGGGCCCAGTGTTTTTCCTTGTTTCTTTGAGCAATTGAATTGGAATTCTTTGTCAAAGAAGCCGCCTCCAGGAATGGAAGGAACAAGGACACACCTGTTTCTTCCTGCAACTTAGCATCCTACTCGACTTTTATCTCTCTCATTTCGAGCTAACTCCAATGTTTCTCTATAAAATCCACTCCGGGATGTGTAAGCTAACAGCAGAAATCGACCACCTGTAGATCTTTGGAAGCAAACTAACCCTCTGTCGAGTTTGCTTAAGGTATGATTTTCCTATAGAGCGCTGCCTCGTCTTTTGGAGACATAGATTTAAGAGCCGACACACATCTCTGCTCTTATACCCTCTACTTACACACGCTCGTCCTAGTAGTGGTCTCTCCCCGTATAGATCACCAGTACCTAGTACTTACACGCGCTCGTTGCCGGGAAGAGTAAGAGTAAGAGTAGAGCTCCCCCTGAACAGATCATCGGCGATACTGTTCTTGATTCTGCTACTACGACTACGCTCCGCCGGAAGCTCAGATGAGTTCTGCTATGGGAAACGACGTCAGTGATCGAGACAAGAGAGCTCTGGATTTCATCGAGAGCGTCACCACAAACGCAAACGATGTGCAAATTCGTGTCCTCTCCTCGATCTTATTGAGAAATGAGGACACCGTATACCTCAAGAGATACGGCCTGAATGGACGAACTGATAGAGCCACTTTCAAAGAGTGTCTGCCAGTGATAACTTATGACGATCTCCAGCCTGATATACATCGTATTGTTGGCGGAGACACTTCTCCCATCCTTTCTGCTCACCCAGTTTCTGAATTCCTCACTAGGTACTAACAATTCTACTCTGTATTCACGAGGCATAAAGTAATTACTGTTCGGTTCAAAAAAGATTTAAATCGTTCCATTCTTGATTTGCATCATACCGTTAAGCGTGGCAGGTTATTGACCGTTGGTTATGCTGACAAATTACTTCCTATTTTTCATTACCAATGGGTTGCCTGACGAAATTGTGTGGCACATTTTGCATAGCTCGGGAACCTCGGCTGGTGAACGAAAGATGATGCTCACCATCCAAGAGGAATTGGAGAGGAAAGCTCTTCTGTATAGTCTTCTCATGCCCGTCATGAATCAGTAAGTCTTTCTTTTCTTAAATACCGCCCAATCCTCATACTGAGCTTCATCGCTGTGTCTTTCGAGTACTTGTAGTAATCCTCCCGTCGATTGTTGATTGAATAGTTTTAACTGTTGGAGATGTAGATATATGCAAGGACTTGACAAGTTATAGGGAATGTATTTCTTCTTCATAAAATCAGAGGCAAAGACTCTCGGAGGGTTGCCCGCACGAACCGTCTTGACGAGCTATTATAAAATCCCCCACTTCAGGGAGAGGCCTTACGATCCCTACAACGTTTACACCAGTCACAACCAGACGGTCCTCTATCCGGATGCATACCAGAGCATGTAGTATCAACTGCTATGCGGTCTACTCCAACATAGTGAGGTCCTGAGGATGGGAGCCGTCTTCGCTTCTGGGTTCATCAGAGCTATACGCTTCCTGGAAGAGCACTGGACACAATTTTTCCTGGACATAAGAACCGACATTCTCAACAGAGAGGTGACAGATCCATTAGTGAGAGAGGCCATTGGGGAGCTTCTGCACCCAAATCCAGAGTTGGCCGTTTTGGTTGAAAGGCAATGTTCAGCCCAGTCATGGCAAGGAATTATAAATCGCCTCTGGTCTAACACTAAGTTTATCGATGTCATCGTCACTGGTGAAATGGATTAATATATTCCTACTTTGGATTACTACAGTGGCGGGCTACCACCGGTATGCACCATGTACGCTTCATCTGAATGCTACTTTGGACTTAATCTGAAGCCTCTCTGCAAGCCTTCTGAAGTGTCATACACTTTACTCCCAAACATGGCCTATTTTGAGTTCCTTCCCGTTCATCGCAAACAAGAAGAAGCTGGTGTGACTCTCGAATTGCTAGGGACACTCAACGAGAAAGAGCGAGAGGAGTTGGTGGAACTTGCTGACGTGAAACTTGGGCGAGAATACGAGCTTGTCGTCACCACGTATGCGGGTACTTTATGAGCGAAAGAGTTTCTATAAAATCTTTGTTTGTGTATTATACGGTCTCAATGTTTAAATGGGAGTCGTCTTATGCAGGTTTGAATCGTTATAGAGTCGGGGATGTGCTGCGTGTGACTGGCTTTTACAACACTGCTGTAACGACCCTGGATTATTAAGCATAATTAATTTAATAATAATCCTAAAAGATTAACTAAACTATATTTATATCTTAAAATAACATTTCTAATAGGATATTATTAAATAGTTTTCATGAGGATTAATGATTGATTTAATTATTAATTAAATTCATTAATTAATAAAGTATTAAATTAATGGTTAAGAATAAAATATAACATTTAATCAAGTTACGTATATAAGAAGGGATCACATAAGGATCCCGAGAAGATAAGAGAATTAATGAATGGATAAGGGTAATTAAATGGAGGGATAAGGTATTTAATGTAAGATGGAGTGTCGGTGAAGGGAGGAGGAATAAGGGGAGGTGAAAGGAGTTGAGAGGAGGATGGATTTTTTTCATTCTACGAGAGTGGAGAAAGGATTTTGGGGAGATCTTTGAGTATTGGACAGAGTGGAATTTACAGTGCACTGAGGGGCTGCTGGAGGTTTTGGGCTCGAAGGGCTAGGATATCCGTTGATATCCTAGGGCTAGGCGCTACTAGTCGGCAGGGAGGTTGGTTTTGGGTGGTGTCCTAAAAAAGAAAGCTAAGGAAGCAAGCGGCAACATCAGGTTTAGGTCAGAGTTATGAATTGTTTTGAAGTAAATTGTTATTAAATTTTATTACTATGAAAAATTAGATTTCGAAAGTGGTAGATTAAGTAATTTCTAAATTTTACTGTGGTGTTCTAATTTAATGATCGTTATAATTAATTTAGAGTCATTACAATTGGTATCAGAGCCCTGGTTCAAATCTGGAACCGAGGGCCTAAATAAGAGGTTAGTTAGTAAATCCCACGCTTAACCTGCACATAAAACCTAGAAAATATTAATAATAATAATCAACACAAAATTTTCCTTCACATAATACAAAGAAATAATAAATGTATGTATATTAATATTGAATTTAAATTAGATTAATGTATGCATAATAGTCTTTATCCATAGCTTTCTGTTGGAGTTTCTCTTGAGGTGAAATTTTGACAAAATGCATTAAATAATATATGCTTTTACGGTATCTCATGAGCTACAGAATCCCATTGAAACACATTTCAGTTCAAATAAATCTCCCATCCGGTGTTCAAACTTATTTTGACTTACCCTTGAGACAATTTCTTAACAGATTGCAGAGAAAAAACCCAAATCAATGGAGAACCTGATCATCAAATCCAGCATAAGATTATCTAACAGTGTGAATCAAAGTGACCTTCAGTAAATACAATCAATTAAAATAAAAAATAAATACTATGAAATACTAGCTTCGGGTCCAATCTTAGAGGCTGAAAACCGTTCAGGAAGGAGACAAATGATTGTGTGAGCCAAAGCTACAAAAATAGAATACGCGAACCACCGTTGTGATCGGCTGCTCCCTCATTCACGTAAAGCAGCATCCAAAATGCTCTTACTAGCATCATCACCATGGGAGCAATGAGCCTCACCAGAATTTATGAGCATGTTAAATTGTGCTCGTTTGCCCATTCCCACTTCAGGGTTCGCCAACCAAAATGTATTATCTCCAATAGTTCCTCCTATAGAAAACGACCCACAGATTCCTGGCCATATTCCAGGCAAATGTTTCATAAAAATACAGGTGCAAAAATTAGTAACAGCATAGGGAAACACACAGGAAAAACAAAAAAAAAAATATTCACCAAAGAAATGAATTGAAATAGAAAATAAACTCCATGGAAACCCGAGTCAATAGGGGTTTTACGTTTATTTTTTTGTATGGAACGCACCATGGCCACTTTAAAGCTAATAAAATTTTAGAAACCCTGAGGAAGAAAGCATACCTGCAGAGACGCTCTGGAGATCGATCTGAATAAAAAGACGAAGAAGAGTCGTCGTTCCTCTTCACTATTCTTTCGCTTGGGATTTGATTTTCATGTTCTTGTGATCGTACCTAAGTTTCACCTTAAACCTTTCCTGTAATTCCCTCACAGATCTCCCGCAGAGTCTTTTTCCGATGAACTTACGGGACTGTTAAGGGTTTTTCTATCTTATGCATATGCTACTTTCCTATTTGCAAAACGACATTTTAAAAATCAAACAGAACAGGAAACGGGACTGTTAATCGGCGTTTTACTAAGCAGTGAGGGTTCTCATTCGAGAATAGAAACCTAGAATTCCTATTGCAGATCATAAGATAACATGGAATGAGAACTTACCCCAATATAGTGACACCGTGCCTTCTTCTGCAAATTTCCCTTCGGTGAAGGAGGATTCTTCCTTTTCAAATATTCGACGCAAGTAGAAGGGCAGTGCGCATTCAGGAGAAAGCAATTATGCATTCATAAAATATTTGCCCCATCTCTAGCCCGTGCCTTCTTTTCAATCTGTGATTGTAGAGGTCGGTCTGAATAAGTGCGTGATCCAGCAAGGTTAACTGTTGTTCTGCTGCTGCTCATGATGAGTGAATGAATGAACGTGAACTCTACTACTTCTTTCCAATATTTATTCACCCAATACTTTCTCTGTTGGGTGGTATTTAAAAAAAAAAAAACATGAACCAAGACATATGTAACTGCAAGGAGAATACGAGGAAATTTCACTGTTTTTTTAACTGAACAACAACAACGCGTATATTATTAGATAATTGTTAATTGGTCAAGGAGACGTAAAATAATCGTGTTGTGAGTTTCCCTATAGGCGGGATCTCATCATGCAAGCGATGGTCCCTAGCAAGGGAGGGATCTATCATTTTGATAACATGTACAGCTATGGGTGTCATTTTGATAACATGTACAACAAGGTTACAGCCTGGTCTACTCAAAGCCGTTGAACACTAGAAACCGCTATGGGAAATATCTCTGGCAACCCTCTGAGCACAAACACCGCCTTCCTGCTCATACTTGCACTTGCAGATGGCCGGTTTTCCAAAGCCACTGGTTCTTCTAGTTCATAACAGTAGCAGCAAAAGGGTGTGCACATTTCGCATGCTCTGCACTTGCTCTGCAAGAGGCTCGAACACGGGACCTAATAGCGATGGATCTGAAAAGTAGGCCAGACTTCTCAAGCCCCGGAAGAGCAAGAAGAAGACGAGCACCTCGAGGAGGAGGCACGTGGGCCTCATGCGAGGACCCACGATGCCAATTCCTACACGTAATAAATTNCTCTCTAACATAGACAGGCAGGTAAGCATTTAAACATTTTGTAAATTTAAATAGAGTATTGTTCAACCCAGGATTTGTCTGTGGCAGCTCCTCTTCACCACCATACTGTTCTCCCAGGGCCCTCTTAACATCTTCCTTTGTAACACGTTCGTCATCAAATTTGTAACACGGATCTGAGAGAGTTGACCTAATAAATGCATAATAATGGCCTCCATGAACACCCCGCTATAGACCAAAACACTGTGTAGAGTGTATAAATTACGCACCCTCCTGTTTGCATCTGGAGAAAGATATTTTCCATTCTCCCTATCCAAATCAAGCTGCAGCGGAAACATTCGAGCCCAGTTCCTCGGAAGGCACAGCTCGTGCTTTGAAGAAATCCCGCTTTGCACTCGGCTCGCCAGAGAATCCCATGCTGCTGGGAGATTCGGAAGATGAATCGACCAAGCCATCCAGTGGCGAGAACCGTTTCGAGCTGCTGCAAATTATGGATGAAGAAAACGGGGTTCCCGCTGCCAGGAAACTCACCGTTATCCAGAGCGATGAAGACATGGAAAACGAAGCTGCAGTGGTCACTATGCAGAAAAGCGTGTCTCAGCGCGTGAAGAAGAAGGCAGCGGCAGAGGAAGCAGCTCAGTGTAGGTCAAGCCCCCATATTTCAAAATAAGACAAGCGAAAAATACCAATTGTAATTGAGAAACACAAGAAGACAATCGCAGGAATCTGAAGCAAATACCTCGATGCAAATACCTCGTACGCAGACGACAATGACCGCAAATTCAAAATATCCCTTGTCTTGTAGAAGAACCTGTAAATTTGACGGTAATTCGAGCCCTTCACAGCAGAAACTCAATGAAAAGCTGGAGATATGATAAAATCCATCTCATTCGGCTTCTTCTAGTGCATAACAGTAGCAACAAAAGGGTGTACGCATTGCGCATGCTCTGCACTTGCTCTGCAGGAGGCTCGAACACGGGACCTAATAGCGATGGATATGAAAAGTAAGCCAGACTTCTCAAGCCTCGGAAGAGCAAGAAGAAGACGAGCACCTAGAGGAGGAGGCACGTGGGCCTCATGCGAGGACCCACGATGCCAATTCCTACACGTAATAAATTGAGGGTTTAATTTTTTTTTATATATATAATCAATTCCTATACATAATAAATTAAGGGCTAAATCTTTTTTTTTAATTATAATTATTCTAAAATAAGGTTTTACAAAAAAAAATATTCTACTATTATTGTATTTAAATTTAAACTAAATTAAGTTAAATTAATTAAAATAATTTAAGTTAAATTAGTTAAATTAAATTAAGTAAAAATAATTAAATTATTAAACTAATTAAGTTAAGTTAAGGTTAAGTTAATTAACTAATTAACTAAGTTAAGTTAAGTTATTTAGCTTAATAAAATATTAGTTAGGGCTAAGTATAAATTTTTATGGAGTGCACGAGGATTGAACCTCGGACCTCCTTCCACCGTGAAAGTCTTTATGAAATCTGCCCTACCAACGCGCCCTGCGTTGTTTCTTTTACAATTAATTTAACATTTAAATACTTTAATTGTCATACCCTAGACCACATGCCAAGCTATCAAGCACCTTTGGAGCCATACAGGTCGCATGCCAAGCTATCAAGCGCCAAAGATGTGAATGGAGGAGCCCGCAAAGGGATGTATATGCTCAACGCGGCGTCTTACGAAGAACACTAACGTCGAAAAGTACATAGCGCGGGTGTACGCATGTCGGCGTAAATTAATAAACATAAGGTCGGGAGTCATTTTAATCAAGTTGTAAGCGTAAATTAAAAGGGCTCAGACTAGGACGAGCGGGAAGGAGGCGGCATATGCACTAGGAGCGTAAGCATAAAGGCGCAAGGCTAATGTAGCTATAGGGCATAAAACCAATAGTTGTTTTCGTAGGGGCGAAGAAACGAAGCTTAGATGCTTAAACCTAACCCTAACCGAGCCAATCCCCTAATGGAGTAATGTCTGTTTAC
>JZKD02S0154922.1:0-18189 GCA_000966675.3 Picea glauca | reverse complement strand
ACCCCAAATCTCCCTTGATAAGGATGACAAGCCTCCTTCGAATCCCAAGGAAAGAAAATCAGTCAATGAAGAAAGGACCAGTGGTTGAATCACCAACCACCCCCATGAATGGAAACATGGGTTGTCAATCCGAAGTACCACAGGGACTTGCAGACCTAAGCTTCCTTCTGACAGAAGGAACCAGATAGGTCAGCAAAACCTTTCGAAGTAAGAGGGACACACACACGAGAAAGAGAGGCACCAGACGAGGGATGAAGCTCACAAGGTAGAGGCGCGAAGCTCTCCAACGAATCACGAACAGAAGGCCGCAAGATTGATGCCTAAGAGCATCTGAGAAACCTTGTTGAGGCCACAACCGAGTGAGAAAGCTCCAAGTTGCAGAAAATAGGACCCGAACAGAAGCTAAAATAGAGAGAGAACCCTCGAGAACTGTGAGAATTCCCTGGTGATATCATGGCTTGGTACGAGGGTGGCCAGAGTGCTAAGAATGAATGCCTCTGAGCCTATGGTCAGGTGGAAGTATGAACACCCATAGTTAGTTGGTTGGAGGCAACCTGTAATAGATAAGTGATTTCCTACCCTGTGTAACTTAGTTGTGACTGTGTATGAATTGGTTATACTGTGCATGTTTTTAAGAATGTGAATGAATGCTTAATGGATATAATGTATCCCTTCTATTTCTACTTGGTTGTATAATTAGGTAAGTAAGGAATTATATGGGTCGGACATGACTTGTTCTCATAAATTCTAGAGTTTTGTAGAGTCTTAAGCTAGAGACACGAATTGTGAGCTCGTCGACCTTAGGTGTAGTCGCATGTACAATGGTTTACTCACCTAGTCGTTCTGAGTCCCTTGGAGGATAGAGTTTGTTAAGCTCATGAGAGGTAGTTTCGATATGCACAGGCCCTCTGCGATCAAATAGAACCCCAGAACCCCTTGATGAATAGTTGTATTGAAGACTCTTCTAAGAGTCAAGTCCAGGAGACAGAGCGCAAAGCTCTCAAGTCTTTCATAGCTGACAAAGCTCAGGAAGGATAGCGAGTTTCAAATACTGAAGGAGAGTACCCTTTCGTTTGTTAGATGAACGGACGAGATCCTTTCAGGGGATCTGAGGTCTTTGACGACCATTAGATTGGAGGAAGGAACATAGGTGTTAATGCCTTGACCCCTTTCAGCCTTCGCAAGTAGTGAAGGAATCGGGACCATAGATCCAAGGATCTGATGGAGCCGTATTGATTGTCGATCTTAGCCTTTGTATAGGAAGGAGAGTAGCATTTGGTTGAACCATGACTTGGAGTGGTTAAGGGTAGGACTACATGAACTCATGATTCGCGAGATTGCGACGTGATCGTGACCGTTGGATCCAGGCCACGGGAGAATCGTGGGATGAGAACATTCGTGGTTATCACCTAATGGGGGTTCGAAACTTGAGAGAGTTTCTTTTCGACTGTAGAAGTCATGAAGTGTCGAGCACCAAGGGCTCATGCGAACACGTGGCACCTCCGTTAGGTGGGGACCGCATGGCTGACAGGTGGCGTTACAACAAGCACCTAGAGAAAGGTGGGAGTAGGTGACAGGTAATGGACACATGTCGCCTAGGAAAGAGTCAACCCATTGTTGACTTATCGTATATCGGGAATTTGCGAAGGAGGAGCATGAGGGCTCAACACTCCAACTCGCGAAGTCGCGAGATGCGAGTAGCGCTAGTATTTATCTTAGGAAGTGAGTGACCCATTGTTGACTTATTGTGGCTTGGGGTTTCGTAGGATAAAGAAGTTGCACCCTGATCGCTAAGGCTGCAAAACGCCAAGAGTCGAGGTCACGTGCGACAAGCATCAGCGGAACAGCTCGTGAGAAGAGTACAGTGGAGGAGACAAGTGGCGTGTGCGCGTCGCTTTGGCAAAGCCCACGTAACGTTGACCTCTCGCGTCTAGGGATTTCGCAAAGGAGGAGCACGAGGACTCAACACCTCAACTATCGAAGTTGCGAGTGGTGCTATTGTTTGGCCTAGCCTACGGTTACATGTAGCAGGCGCTAGTGAGGAAGGATCCATACCCATATCGCATCTCGAGTATCAGCATTTGGAGAAAGAGGAGTCGAGATCCTGGACTCCCAACTCACAAGCTGTGAAAGGTGCTTGTGCTAAGGCCAGGTTGTGGTCGCTTGGAGGAGGATAAGGGAAGGGATGGTCTACGCTAGGCCCCATAGAAGTCTCGGGGATTCTGTCCTTCGAAGAAAAAGACGAAAAAATCATTATGTCGTAGTGGGTGTTTTACAAATTGGTATCAAAGCATGGTTACAACACTTGGCCTACTTGGGCTCATGTACGAGCCACATAAAGAGACATTGTTATCTGCATTTTCTCTTTAAGAAGAAGGACCGCAGAATGAAACCGTAAATTGGGAATTTCTTTAGCCCCTCTGTTAAAATGGTAATTTCTCTTATAGGAGTAGGAATGCACTGATCAGTATTACTGATAAGACCTGAGTGTGAATAACAGAGGTGGAATGAATTGTGCTATGAAGTTGCACGAGCCAGACAAGGGACATGAACTGAGTTGTTATGTTATAGTGTGACGGTGCCTACCTACTAAAGCAGGTAGAGTCTCTTGCAATTGAGATGGTTGGTTAGGTAAGAACTTAAGATCCAAATGAAAAACTCCTTCATGATTCGGGAAATCTGGTAAGGACTGGTAGGATCCTTAGAAAGTTATAATTGCTGCATTATTAAAATACTAAACCCTGAGCATATAAATCCTCACGATTGAGAGGACTGATGAAAATATATAGGGTCAGATTACCTGACCTATAATGGTTAGAATCGACCACAAGGATAATCTGTTTAAGCAAGATTAAGAGGAGTCCTTTGGGACTGTTGCTAATTCCCAAGAGTGACCCTTTTTGGTTGTTCCCATAAAGAGAGGGTAACATCCGTATGAGTTATGACTATGAGATTAGTCCTGTAAGTAACTTAAAATCTCAGAAGAGATAGTGGGAAAATTTGGTACGCCGAACATGTGTATAGAATCAAACTTGTGTTAAAGTTTGAAAACTTTGGAGGTTGAACGCGGAGTATACTAGGAGGAGTAGTGGTTTTAAGTCTTGAGAGGAAACACTTAGAAAAAGTTTCTAATTTTCGAAGAGTTGAAGCATTCAAAGGTGAAGCGCAGAAAACTGAAGTTCGAAGAAAAAACAAGTATGGAGGATTGAGTGGGAGAAATCCTTCAGAAAAGAGTTTTGAAGATTGGATAGGATCGAGAGTCAAGATCCATTCAGAAAGAACCAGAATTCTTTGAGTTGTTCGATCTCGGAGAAGTAGCGCACTGGTTAGTTGTGAGGAGATACTGGAATTTCGCAGAACCAGAGGGCTTGGAAGAAGCAATGAGAAACTCGCGAAAAGATCATAGTCATTGATCAAGGAGTGATCTGGACCATTGATCGTCCAGAAGAGAATTTCGCAATTTCGGGGATCGAAGAACCAGAGTTCCTTGCAACATGAATCCAGAAATCATGAAACGTGAAGCGCCTTTTAGTTCGAATCGTGGTCACCATTGGTGGTCGCGTGAGGAGAAGGCGTGAGCTAGTATGATGAATACGCATGAGTTGAATGTAGTGTGAAGCTTCATAATAGGAAGCCTGATATTAATACTAGTAAGGTATGAATGATACTAAACGTGCAAAGTAATGCACATGTATGATGTAAGAGTATGGTTATAGGAACGATATGGTTTTTCCCGATAGACGAAATATAAAGCAAGTATTGCATTTGCCAAGATTGAAGGAATACTATGGAGGCATAGCTGACTCCATTCTGGGGAGTCATGAAAGTTTTGTTTCAAAAAATAGCCTGAGGGGAATGTATTCCATTTCCTCAGGAAGTGCCAATATAATTAGATGAAAGGGTAAATGAGCAAAGATGTTCTCTTTTCATAATAAGAGACAAATGATTATGCCTTTGAGCATCACATGAGAAGGATTGTGAATGAATCTAAATTGAGTAATCTTAACAGTAAATATGCATGTTTATATTCCTTAAGAGGAATATTTAGTTAAAAAAAAAAAAAAAAAACTAACTCAAGGTTGAGGCCATCACAAATAATGATGGATATGCAACAAGGAAGTTGCATGCCGAAGGAGTTCCTGATGGAGGAACTGTGTAAGAACTTTGTCATAAGGACAGAGTCACAACCCTAATAATTGTTGAAGGTTGGACAATGCACTGCAAGGCTTGTCCATATATATAAGAATCTTGGATTACATTTTGAAAGAATCATGTAATTAATAGAAGACTAACAACTGAATATTGACCATTCTTATAACCGAATGGAAGTGTGTAGGATGCACATGTTCATGATTCATTATGAGCAAAGAGTTTCTATTAAAGCATGTTGCAGTATCCCAAAAAAGGGTTAGGGTGAGGCCTAACCAAGGCTGCTCAGAAAAAGAGCAGTTGTGGAAACCGGTATAGTTAGTAAGAGGCAATTAAATCCCCTGAGTATGATTAAATGAATAAACGAGTACGTTTAACTGATGAGGCTTGGTTGAAGCTGTGATTAAGAAAAGGCAGTGAGACCTTAGAGATAACTCGACTGGGCTGAAAATCCCCAGGCGATGTAGAAAGAATTTGAAGAAGGGGAGAGCCTTCGATTCTTTCCTTGCTATGCATTACGTTTTCTATGGGATGAGAAAGCTAGTACATTGATGAATGAAAAGGTCTTGACACCTTAAGTAATAAGGATTGTATTGCCGAAGATACAATCGAAATTTGTTTGTGTTGCACTTATGGAAACATTTGAGGATGTTTACAAGTTCGAACATTATGATACATGCATTCGGTTTAATATTACAACTAATGTAATTGTGGCTATGATGATGCATGTTGTGTATAGAAATGAATTGGAGCTATTGAGGAAGACAGTTTCCAATGATGAGCAACCTCAATCAAAGAATGACTATGAGAAGGTTCTTGTGGAATGATTATTGAAGGGACTTTAAAAGTCCCCATGGAGCACCACTAATGGGATAATATCAGAGAGAGAGTGCTAGCAGCCAAGAACCGGTATAAAGATATTTGTGCCTATGTGGCACAAGGTATGAAGGGATTTGGTAGGAACCCCTTTTGAAATATTTTTTTGTCTTGGTCTTATGCATAAACTTGAAAGGCAGTTGTATGCCTTGGATACCCAAGTAAGGTATGACTCAGGACGAAGAACTTAAATAATGGAGGTATGAACCTTTGGTAGTAAACATTTTTTATAACCATTGGAAGAATTCATGAATTGATATGTAATGAATGCATTGACAATCATGGAATGCGTAAAGGCATTCATGTGAAAATTTTGAGTTCATGTGTATTGATTTGGGATCGTGATCGGCCTATAGCAGGCAGTATGGTCCTACTGTAAGAATGAAAGAAAACAAATAAACCATATGAGGAAAAGGTTGGTTAACTTCCAACACACCATGGCCAAGAACCGGTCATAAAGTGTGACGAACTTGAAAAACAATGCAAGAATGTATTGGGTATGAATGTGGCCATGGATATTGGCACAATTGTTAAAACCTTTTTTAAATGTTGAACTACGTTTTGAAAAGTTTGGTATGTTGAGATGAAACTAATAATTGTTTGGTTGTGTAAAGAATGAATTGCAGGAAGCAAAGAGTCTTGGATATGGTAGTGTTGTAAGTCCATAAGGAAGACCGATTGCCTGTTGAGCCAAACTGCAAGGGATGGTATTTCCCTTTTTGAGAAAGTAATTTAATTGTTAAGTATGCACATTTCTGAAATTGTTGTGACGATGTTGTAAAGGTGCAATAAAATGTATATGCACAGAAAAACTAACAAGTTGTTTGGCCGATTGAAGTGGAAAGTGCAGGAAGCAAAGGGGTCTTGGATATGGTGGAATTGTAAGCCCATAAGGAAGGCCAATTTTCTGCTGAGCCAAACTGTTATGGGAAGGAAATTCCCATAATTATGAATCTGGTTCCTGTGCAGAACAAATATGAAAACAAGTCATGAGATTGGAAAATCTGTGGGTGACAGATTTGCAATAAAATTCTAAAAGTTAAAATTTATAATGATGTCTCATGAATTTTATATACCTGTGAAACAGGTGGGAAGAAAAGGCATGTCCAGAAAGGAACAAATGAAATCTATCAAAGCTGAAGCTGATGAAAAAGGGCTACTGTTGAGCCATGAGAACCTTGTGATAAGTCATGATCGTCTAAAATAAATTATGTTGAGGTAACACAAGCCGGAGGGATGCCTCGGTAGAGCAAGTCTTAGGGACGCCTTGACAGTAAGACTCGATAGAGTCTCTAAAATTTTCCTGTGCAAGAAAACCTCGGTAGGGCAAGATGGATCGCCTGAGGGACTGTATAACAGTGAAGGGGATGCCTGAGCCTGGGCTTGGAGGATGAGTGACCGCAAGGAAGAGGAGCTCTTATTAATTCTTGTAAACTATTGGGATCATGCACACAGTGGGTAGTTTCCCGTTCGGAAAAACATTGGAAAGGAAAATGAAATCATGATAGCTCTTGTGAACTATTGAATTGGAATCATGCACCCAATGGGTACATCAAGGAAAGCGATGAGCATGGATAACAAAACTACCATGTGGATACAGATCCACAAACTGCACAGATAAGTACTGTGCTAGAATATGAAATTTTTCCTTTTTGAATTTTGAACAACAGTAAGATGTTTTCGCACAAAATTATGGTTAATATGCTTGTGTCCAAGAATTATTGAAGGCAGATGACAAAGACTCAGATCTCGAAGAAGGACTTGACCAAGGATGAAGGTCAAGACTTCTGAAGTGGATGAATGAGAAAGGCATGACAGGTATTTTTGAGAAAGAACATCGAGGACGGTGTTCCTTTAAGGGGGAGGGAATTGTAACACCCTATTTCCCCCAATTTGTAATTAATCATAAAGTAGGAATTACCATGCTAATGCATGAGGAAAATATAAATGTATTATTGTTTGAGTTGCTAATAACTGACTGTGGGGGTGAAGCCTTGAAAGTATTGGCCATGATATCACTAGAAGAAGAATGTGAAAACTATAAGAGAGGGTTCATGTATCAAATAACCCCAAATCTCCCTTGATAAGGATGACAAGCCTCCTTCGAATCCCAAGGAAAGAAAATCAGTCAATGAAGAAAGGACCAGTGGTTGAATCACCAACCACCCCCATGAATGGAAACATGGGTTGTCAGTCCAAAGTACCACTGGGACTTGCAAACCTGAGCTTTCTTCTGACAGAAGGAACCAGATAGGTCAGCAAAACCTTTCGAAGTAAGAGGGACACACACACGGGAAAGAGAGGCACCAGACGAGGGCAGAAGCTCACAAGGGAGAGGCACGAAGATCTCTAATGAATCATGAATAGAAGGCCACGAGATTGATGTCGAAGAGCATCTGAGAAACCTCGTTGAGGCCACAACCAAGTGAGAAAGCTCCAAGTTGCAGAAAACAGGACCCGAACAGAAGCTGAAACAAAGAGAGAACCCTCGAGAACTGTGAGAATTCCCTGGTGATATCATGGCTTGGCACAGAGGTGGCCAAAGTGGTAAGAATGAATGCCTCTGAGCCTATGGTCGGGTGGAAGGATGAACACCCACAGTTAGTTGGTTGGCGGCAACCTGTAATAGATAAGTGATTTCCTACCCTATGTAACTTAGTTGTGACTGTGTAATAATTGGTTATACTTTGCATGCTTTCAGGAATGTGAATGAATGCTTAATGGATATATTGTATCCCTAATATTTCTTCTTGGTTGTATAATTAGGCAAGTTATAAGGAATTATATGTGTCGGACATGACTTGTTCTCATAAATTCCGGAGTTCTGTAGCATCTTAAGCTAGAGCCATGAACTGTGAGCTCGTCGACCTTAGGTGTAGTCGCATGTACGATGGTTTACTCACCTAGTCGTTCTGAGTCCCTTGGAGGATGAAATTTGTTAAGCTCATGAGAGGTAGTGCCGATATGCACAGGCCCTTTGCGATCAAATAGAACCCCAGAACCCCTTGATGAATAGTTGTACAAAAGACTCTTCTAAGATTCAAGTCCAGGAGACAGAGCGCAAAGCTCTCAAGTCTTTCATAGCTAATGAAGCTCAGGAAGGATAACGAGTTTCAAATATCGAAGGAGAGTACCCTTTCGTTTGTTAGATGAATGGATGAGATCCTTTCCGGGAATCTGAGGTCTGTCACGACCGTTAGATTGGAGGAAGGAACGTAGGTGTTAATGCCTCGACCCCTTTCAACCTTTGCAAGTAGCGAAGGAATCGGGACCGTAGATCCAAGGATCTGACGGAGCCCTATTGACCATCGATCTTAGCCTTTGTATAGGCAGGAGAGTAGAATTTTGCTGACTCGCAACTTGGAGTGGTCAAGGGTAGGACTGCATGAACTCACGATTCGCGAGATCGCGACGTGATCGTGACCGTTGGATCCAAGCCACGGGAGAACCATGGAATTAGAACTTTCGTGGTTATCTCCTATTGGGGGTTTGAAACTTGAGAGAGTTTCTTTTCGACTGTAGAAGTCACAAAGTGTCGAGCACCGAGGGCTCATGCGAATACGTGGCACCTCCGTTAGGTGGGGACCGCGTGGTTGACAGGTGGCGTTACAACAAGCGCCCAGAGAAAGGTGGGAGCAGGTGACAAGTAATGGACACATGTCGCCTGGGAAAGAGTCAACCCATTGTTGACTTATCGTATCTCGGGAATTCATGAAGGAGGAGCATGAGTGCTCAACACTCCAACTTGCGAAGTCGTGATATGCGAGTAGCACTAGTATTTAGCTTAGGAAGTGGGTGACCCATTGTTGACTTATTGTGGCTCGGGGTTTCGCAGGATGAATAAGTTGCACCCTGATCGCTAAGGCCATGAAATATCGAGAGCCGAGGTCATGTGCGATGGGACTCAACAGCATAGCTCAAGAGCAGAGTACATCGGAGGAGACAAGTGGCATGTACACGTCACTTTGGCAAAGCCCACGTAACGTTGACCTCTCGCGTCTAGGAATTTTGCAAAGGAGGAGCACGAGGGCTCAACACCTCAACTAGTAAATTTACGAGTGGTGCTAGTGTTTGGCCTAGCCTACAGTTACATGTAGCAAGCACTAGTGAGGAAGGATCCATACTCGTATCGCATCTCGGGTATCGACATTTGGAGAAAGAGGAGTCGAGATCCTTGACTCCCAACTCGCGAGTTGCGAAAGGCGCTTGCGCTAAGGCTAGGTTTTGGTCGCTTGGAGGAGGATAAGGGAAGGGATGGTCTACGCTAGGCCCCATAGAAGTCTCAGGAATTCTGTCCTTCAAAGAAAAAGATGAAAAATTCATTATGTCGTAGTGGGTGTGTTACACTTGCCCCTATATTTCTTAACCAACATGCACCTATCTTCATTCATGTTTGTTTGTGCATATGGTATTGTTATTCCTATCATTTTGTACCTCTTCCCTTTGCTTGGTATGCTCCAACATTCATGGATCCTATACTTTGCACTAAGTCTCAGATGTCATTTTATCCCCTGCCATCCTCATCCACCTTTAGTAATTATGGTACGACTGTCCTAAATTGGATCCTCAGAAATTGGTTAAGAGGTGGTGGTCATTCTCACGTATACATGGAGGCTTAAAGAAGGCTAGAGACCTGGAGAATAGAGATGTAAAGAACCATTTTCAGCAGTCTGTAAGTTTCCAATTCCTACATCAAGGTGGCTCTGCCAATTTGGCACATTCTGGAAGCCATAAATCAATTGCAAAATGATAATATCTAGAAGAAACATCAAAATTTGAGAAATTTTTCAAAAATTCTTTTGAGCCTGGTTTAATAAGTGTCTTACTGTGTAATCCAAACATAGAAAATAGATGCTGACAAATTATAGCATTTGACAACACCCAGTGCAAACACAGAAATGAACAGAATTGTGAAGCCTCGTTTTCTTCAGAGCCATCACTGTGTAAATATAGATAGTCATATTGTATTGCATTATCTTATTGATCTTGGTCATCTTTGATTGAATTTGAAATGCATTTAGGGACATTGTAAGTTACTTTTGTTCTATATTCTTGTACTACATTATCTTATTAATCTTGGATATCCTTAATGGAACTCGACATATGTTTAAGGACATTGTAACTTTTAAGTCTTAAGTATTGAATGAATCCAAAAGTCAATTCTCAATTCATTGTTTAATAGAGATAATATTGAATTTCAACCAAACATCACTAGCTTAGTGCAAGGTCCTGTGTTGAGTTTTCCAAGTTATGGTATTGCAGAATTTTTAACTCATCATTCATTTGGATTTCATCAGATACAAATGTAGATATGGGTTCAAATCAAATTTCCCAAATTTTAAGAAACCATCTGCAGGCAAGAATTTCATCCTCCAAACCGACCATTCTTGCACATAATATGATGATCAAACATGAGTTCACCTGGTACACTTCTAATCATGAAGCAATGTACAGTAGAGTGATAAATCTACAACCATAAATAGTCAAGAGATCACATTACGCTTGTGGGTTGCGTCAGATATCTCCCTAGTCCCAAACAGTGAATGTGGTATGCCCCAAATCCCATTCCTTGGGAGCCTCAATGGATAATGGTTGACTGACTGGACTTCCATGAACTAAGCATCTTGGGGGATTCCAAGATCATAGGAAATACAAGGCTAAATAACATCTTTGAATTTCAACACCCATGTTCAACCCAATTGATGTTAGGTGAATTCATTTTTTGAACATATCCTATTTTTTATAATGCAAGAATAAGGCGACTGCTTCTTCTCCAAGTAAATTAGAGGCACTCTATTATAATCTTTTGCAAGAAAATCTAGGAAGAAAAATAATCAAATTTGGCCACAATCTACTTTGCTTGCAAGAAATGCTTCCTTGCTTGGAATTTTTTTCAACATAAACCATTGCAGCTAGTTGATTTTTTAGAAAACTTATCTCAAACTAAACTAGATGACATGGCATGCAATCAATATCAAAGATACCTAGTTAGTATAACCCCCTANCCTATTTTTTATAATGCAAGAATAAGGTGACTGCTTCTTCTCCAAGTAAATTAGAGGCACTCCATTATAATCTTTTGCAAGAAAATCTAGGAAGAAAAATAATCAAATTTGGCCATGATCTACTTTGCTTGCAAGAAATGCTTCCTTGCTTGGAATGTTTTTCAACATAAACCATTGCAGCTAGTTGATTTTTTAGAAAACTTATCTCAAACTAAACTAGATGACATGGCATGCAATCAATATCAAAGATACCTAGTTAGTATAACCCCCTATAATCCTTTGAGGGGCATGTTGTTTTTCTAGAGAGAGATTCACACTTCACATGGCAACAAAGTATCATAGTTGAGACTTTTTTTTCTCCATATCAATCCTGAGCTAAGCTAAATTATAGTGAATGTCCTTTGAATTTATTTATGAATGGTGATATCCTACTACAATATCTTACATTGACATGAATGATAGTGGCTCACCTAATATTTACATCTCCCTGAAATACATATGGCTTGGACCCAGCTTCATAAACTTCATTCTGAAGTATATATATTTCCCTTTCTTCAACCAATGATGTGCTTCCATAGAAGGGCCTCAAAACTCACCGGATATTATGCATGTCATTCCACCCTTTCAAAGTTCAAATTGGAGAGCTATGGAATTTAGGATTTTGAGATCAAACACAAACTTGAGTATTGGAAAAATTGGTTAAGACGAGATGGGAGGAGATGTGAATGCAAAGAAAAAGTTGGTCAAGATGGAGAAATAAACAAATGCTAGGTTGTTTTTTTTATAGTTCCCTTCGCCCTCCCCTCAAACAATGGTGAGTTTTGCAGATTTTGTTTTTATGGGCTTGTTTTGTAGGTGTTATTTAAGGGGAGGTTTCTCCATGACCTTCATCGTCTATCCAAAGCGTATAAGGACTTTACATCTATTCCTTTGCAATCAATGAATCTTCTCTTAACATGTTTCTTCTCCTTCACTAACTCCAAATTTTTTTCGTCAAAATGGGCCGCTCAATTCTCTGTTCTCGTGCAGATCATTTTTCGGATAATGCAACTTGGATATTCTATCTATTACATAGGCTTGTGCATAGGGGTGAGACTAAAATGGTGCCAATATTTCATGAAATGAATTTATAATGCACAATCAATTGTCGGGTCTAGTTTGTTGTGTCTCCTGTTGGAGCTTGCAAATTATCACAGTGCATTGTAAAGGTATTATTATCGTCGCCCTCATGAAAAACAAAACCCATGTAAGGGTTTCTGAGTGAAGAAGGCCATGGCCTCATTGAGGGAGTGCAAGATCGATTATTGTCCATCATGGAAGAATCAAAACAAAGAAGGGTGTGTGTCGTTGGGGAAAATATTTGTTTTGGACTTATTGTGCTCTCAGAGTCCTCCCTTGGTATCTTTGAATCCATTCATCAAAACCCTGACAACGTCTCCTACTTTGATTGGGATTATGGAGTTTTCTTTGATGGGGGGAGCTTCCATGTATAGGCTTAAATCATCCACCATGATACCCTTTTCTAAGGATTAAAATGGCTTCCTTTCCATGAATTCTTTTAGGGTTTGATCCTTGTCAAACCCGAAAGAAGAGATAATTGTGTAAGTTATTCTTGTAGGTTGAGCAATGACTATCAAGGGGATGGAGTGGGGGAAGACAATTCCCTACTGGAAAATGAAACAGAGACATGGCCAAAGACTGTTGAGCATAGGGGAGGCGACTGAACTGGTGCCAATATTTCATGAACGAGTCCATTGAGGGCATTTGAAAGGGATACGTGAAGACGTTGACTTTTCATTGTGGATAATTTCTAATAGCTTCCACCATTTTGAAAGCTAATCAATGTTGTTACAACTACAATGTGAAAAATTTGACCCCATGAGAAAGGGTGTTGCTCCATGAGAAACTATGTAATTCCATTGTTTTATCGTAATTTTTTCAACTTTTTCGCACTGGTTTGTATTTTCCCATGTTATAGATGTGCTATGTTACTATTTTATTTTAAGTTTTTTGACCTTGTTTAAACCTTGGATGGGGTATACTGCTAATAATTTCATCTTGAGAACTATCATTTTTGCATTGTATACTTATTGAATTTGTGGCTTGTAGGGGTTCCTCCATTTCCAATACAGTCAGAAGAAATTAGAGTCATGGCGAGGCATTGTGGTGTTGACATTGAACTAAGAATGTTTGTTGAGTGGTTTATTCTCCTTGACACTCAAGTTTGTGTTGGAATTCTTTAAAAAAAATATGTAGATTGGTTTGGCAATGAATATGCATATCATATATTTTGGCTTTCTCATCTTAAAATTACACTTAGTGGATCATGTTTGGTGTTCATATTTCAAGCCCTCTTGATACTGAAAAAAAAAAATTGTTTTTTCTTTTACGATAGAATTCCATAATGCATTGTGTTGTCGAGTTTTGGTATGCCTTACAAATTACATTTCAGTTGTTTTTTTGCTTTCGGGGATTTACATTATGTTATTTTTCTTTGCACATATGTTCATTTTATACAAAACTATAGAGTTGATCATTGATGAGTTGATACCTTGTAGTCGACCTTTGTTTTTTCTTATGATCCTTGCAGATGTTTTTTAAATGAAAGTTTTGGAGGCAATGTTAACACATATTTGGTGAATAAGAGTTTTACCCTCCATGATGGTTTGTTTCCTATTTGTGAGATAACAATTGCAAATAGGAACCAAAATATTTTTGTGTGCCTTAAACTCATAAGAAAATGATCATATTCTGATTTATTTTGTATGTATACAACTCACATGTTTGTTTGTTGTTGCCACTCTCTTTTTTAGTGAATAGTTGATAGACTGATGTGGCTACTTATTTACAACATGTATTTAGTGAATTTGTTTTGGCGGAAATGATGAGTCCTGATGGTTCTTCTTCGATTTATGTTTTAAGTGGAGAGTCGTTATCAATTGAGTTGGCTCATGAGTTAATGGGTATTCAGGTAATCACTTGTGAAATATCATGTGTTGTGCATGTGTTTATTAGATTCATTCTATTTTGGTTTGTCTTAGTGTAATCTTGCCATGCATGTGACAATCATTGGAACTTTTAGTAGATGGAGAGATTTAGAAAGATATCTTTTGAGGATTTTGGGTTAACCTTTTCCTTCTGTTGTCCAAGCAAGGGCCCATTCTAGCTTGGTGTTTTCCTTGCATCATTTTGCAATGTGTTGTTTCTTGTGACAGAGGGTCTTCATGATATCAGTCTCTAGAGACTCATGCTATCGGTAGAGCCAAAGTTCTCACATCCTTTTAGGCTACTCAATGTATTCAATAGGACTTGAGAGGGAATTGCATTCTTAACTTAAAACATGCACGGTTCTTGTTTATTTAGTAGATGTTATAAGCTGCAGATATTCGCTATAAGGATATGGTATTCAATTCAGATCAACCTCTGTTTATTTCAAATCTTCTTGTTCTAGGGAAATTGTAAATATTTTCATATTTAATATGCTCATGATGTTTTCTCCCTTCATGATAGTTGAGCACATTCCCCACTCTTATCTGCTTTTATTTTCTTGTGGTTCATTTTGGTATATGAGTTGGTAGTTCATACATATTACAACTTACAAAAATAATCTATAGGTAGGATGTATCAGGAGAGATTAGTATATTTTAGCAGACAACACAAGGGATTAAAGAAGGTGGATGGAGGATTGTGCCAATACTTAAAAACCAGAAGATGTCTTATTCATTCATCTATTTGTACCAACAACTATTAGACAATGTCCCATATGAGTATCTAAGTCTAAAAGATTACAAATTCAATGTTGACGCAATGAAAAAATAAGTCAACTCAACCAGACTATAGAAAATATTTATTTGTAGACATGTAAGTCTAAATGATTACAGATTAAATGTTGACACAATGAATAGATAAGCCAGCTCAACTAGACTATAGAAAAGATTTATGTGCAGAGATGTATGGTGTTGGTAGGTTTCCATTAGAAAAGATAATTCAAATTCACCACACAAAAAATTATGTACAACTGTACGTTGTGAGTAGGTTGCCATAAAAGGGAGAAAATTAAAATTTTAAGAAAAGATAAGATAATGTTATCAATTTCCACCTATGACTAGAAAATAAGGTGAATGGGACTCAGTGTAGTCCAGTAGTGACGCATCGTGGGATTGTGGAAGCAACTCTAAACTACTAAATATGAGAAATAACCAAAGGCACAAGGGAAATATTTCAGTGTTCAAGTTCTATTTGATAACATTGCTTCCAAGTGCTTCAGTGTTTAATAGTGTAGGGAAAATTTTAACTATCCATACTTATATTAAAGTGCAAAAACTTTGGAAAATCTTACTAGTTCTTAAATTGCCAACTATAAAATATTTTGGCAACATTTTTGTAACAAAATTCAAAATTTTAAGGATTTTATATAGTTTCTAGAAATTGTGGTGATTTTTTAAGCAAAATAATTTTATCCAATTGAATATGGGCGAATCATTTTTGGAAAAAAAAATGGAAAACTAAGGAAATGAAAAACTTTAGCTCCTAAAATTGTCTTTGAATAGGTAACAAACAATAGTTTAAAATCTATCTATTTATTTATTTTTGAAAATCATTATTTTTCTTTCTATTAGTTTTTCAGGTTAACTGTGTTAGGATGGCGTTTATGGAAACATTTCTCCCTTACTATAGGGAAACATTTACTATACTACAATTAGATTTTGAGTTTCATCAATATGTGGGTACCACAATGTGTCAAATATTCCTTTCCTTCTCCATGTTAAATGTTCTTCGCCACAACACAAATGTTTGGAGGATTTAAAAAGGATAATGGTGTTGCATTCAATATTGATAACATATTTGCAGCACTAGAAAGTAGGAAGAAGGGAAGTAAGAAGAGATACAATGTTAAAGCAGTAAAAAAGTCCACTAGATTTTGGACCAAAGCTCCTTTAATTGTGACGTCTTGGGCAGACTATGAGGACGACGATGATGATTATTACGCAATTGTTGCACTCTGTATTTGAGGTAATAATCAACCTAGAGAAAAAGAGGATTCTAATAAAGAGGAAATGTTTCTTTGTTCCTTGTAGTGTTTCCTTGAAGAAAGTATTATGTTATCGTTAGGTTGACGATTTAGAAGAGCATCCTATACATACCTTTTTATTTTCTTGTATCTTCATCATTAAATTGGAAAAATAACCTACAGACTACAAAAACCAACAGTTGGGATTATGCCCTCTTTGTTGATTGTCATGTTAATTCTATTTATTTTACCTAGCTATATTCCTTCGTGTCAATAATTGAGGGATTCAAGATGGGTTTTTGTTGTATATCTTATTTTTCAAAATATGAAGAGTACTTGATAAAATTTAAAGAGATTTGCACTTTTGTTGTGGGTAGAGCACATGACTTTATGTTTTCAATGTTCTATATTCATTTAGACCTCGTAGGTGAATTGGACCATAGTGAAAATCAGTTAGAATTTATATAATTAAATTTCCAAATCTGCTTTTGTTGGCTATTTTCCTTCCTTCATTTGTCATTCTAGGTAGGATACTGAAAGATTGAGCTTTGAATTTTCTATCTAATTCTTGTTACAAAGTTTGCATATTTGTTTATTGCAAAAGGTTATTGATGCAACTTATATCACGGGTTCCCATGGTAGGTGTTTATAGTAAGACACTATTCAAAGAAACCATGTTATGCTGCCATTTATCCTAGTGTTTTTGGTGTAGTTTATTTCCTATCTTTCGATGGATATAAGGCCTTCCGTTGATTAAAACAACGGAGATATGGTGGTGGAGAATCCAATACCTTAGGACTTGTAATACACTTCTTGCAAAGTCTTGAAAACTTGAGTTTAGGGGTGTAAAGTAGTTATGGTTTTAAATGAGGTACTATGTCTCACTATGTCGCCTCTACTAATGTGTCTATGGGGATGTCTGTCACTAATTTTGAATAACAACATACAATTCAAAGTTTTTTTTTACCCATAACTTAACTATAGTATTACAACTTAAATTCTCTATTCCACAACTTTATCACTAATGTTGAAGATTTTTTAAAGATTTGTATACTAATTCTAAAGATTCAAAATATTTTTACATCTAATAATTATGATCCATGCTTCAAAGTTTAGAAATACCTGCACTTTGAAAAACAAACAGAGAATTATAAATAATATTATGACCCTTGTTTTCAAATTTTAAAAATTAAATAATATATAGTACTGTAAATATTAATATAATATTGGTTTTAAATTCCTAAAAAATAAATAAGTTAAAATATTATAACAAATATTATATTTAGATATTAATATAATATTGGTTTTAAATTTCTAAGAAATAAATAAGGTAGAAGATTATCAAAATATTATATTCAGTAGTAAATATTAATATAATATTGGTTTTAAATTGCTAAGAAATAAATAAGGTAGAAAATTGTAAAAAATATTATAATCAAAAGTAAATATTAATATAATATTGATTTTAAATTTTTAAGAAAGAAAAAAATAAAAAATTATAAAAATATTATATTCAGAATAATATGATTCAAGTTTAAAATATTAATTTTTTATTATATTAATTTAACTTAATTTTAATATTTGAAAAATAAAAGTTAATGATGCATCTCAACCACTTTTATTTTTATTTATGTGGTTGTGATAGTGATAAATAAACATTCAAGTTCCACCATTCTTCAAAACAAGTCATAAAAGTGAATGAGTAATATCTGAATCCTCACCAAGTTGACCGCTAAAAGACGGATCGTATAATTTTGACCGTAATTGACAGCTCAGCTCGGGCCCTCCCAGATATGTTATTTATTTGGCGAATCTCCGAATTATCTGGTCCTTTTCGCCATTAAAAAAACGGTCCTTTTCGCCATTATAGTACGGAAGCCGTATACTCTGCTAAAGTTAGTGAGACGACTGCCGCCCGCCTTTGGTGGCAGCTGGTTCTTGGTTAGATTAGCTGGCGACGCTATTTGGAAGGCCCGTGTATTAATTGCGGCTTGGCCAAGTGTACGTACAAGTCCGCTTTTATGTATATTTTTGTCCTTTTAATGACCTTAGAATTTAGGACCCACACCCTTCAAGAATATGGTTAGGTTAAGGGTCAAAAGGGTGTGTACATGGTCGTGGTCCTGCTCATGGCAAATTGCAATGCAT
>JZKD02S0154911.1:0-12634 GCA_000966675.3 Picea glauca | reverse complement strand
TTGTAGAGGTCTGAGGACCGTTGATCTTTGAAAGTGAAGTCCCAAAGTATTGTGATCCATATATATGGACAGGTAATTGAGACTATTGATCACTTCACTAGTTTGTGACTTCGTAGGAACTGAGGTATTAACGCATTGAATCGCCTGGAGTTGGAAGCCCCAGAGCCCCTGGTTCTTAGCCCTTGGTCATATGAGGATTTAACATTAACAAAACATTCGTTAAAAATAAATACGCATTGGCTCTCGAGTAAACCTATATAGCTCGATTTGACCATTGAGAGGGGATACATTCGAAAAAGAACAGAGCTTGGAGCTATATATTTTTCTCAAATAATCAAATCTAGCAAGATTGATACCAGGAAACAAGAAATTTCATGTAGATCAAATTTTTTGAAAGGGGCCAGAGCTCAAATTTCACGTGTCTTTTTGGACCCTCGAGGACTGTTTTTTATGCCCATGAATCAGGAAGAGAACCCGTCTGCATTTTTTCTTCACAAAAATGACCACCTCTAACCATTTAGGGCCAACACACGGGCCAATTCTTCTTGGAAATAACTATGAATTTTGGTCTCTCAGAATGAGATCCTTCTTACAAGCACAACAATGCTGGGATCCAATGGATCCTAGCTATTGTGGAACCAAATCCAGCAGATGTAGCTTCCATGAAAAATCAAGAGAGAGTTGTTGAGGAAAAACGTAGGAAAAGAGATAATAAGGCAAAGTTCTGGATTCATAACTCAGTGGATGAATTGATTTTGTAAAAAATCACAAGTGTTTTTACTTCAAAATAGGCTTGGGACATCCCACAAACAATTTACTAGGGAAATGACAGATTCAAAATAGTTAAGCTGCAGACCTTGGGGATGCATTTTGAGACTCTAAAAATGACAGAGTCTAAAAACATTGATCAATTTATGACCAGAGTCTTGGGAATTGTAAACCAGATTAGGTTGACTGGTGAAAACATCCTTGATCAAAGTATTGTTGAGAAATTCCTTAGAATTCTTACAAAGAAATTCAAAATGGTTGTTACATCTATCCTTGAATCCAAGGATCTGTCAAATGTTTCAACAGATGAACTAATGGGCTCTTTGTTGACACATGAGACTAGACTACATCTAGAAGATGATTCAATAGTTAATGCATTCAAGACTCAATTATATTTTAGTAGAGGCAGAGGAAGAGGCAGAGATCACATAGGAAGAGGGATAATTCCAAGAAACAATCACTGTGGTGAAGGTCACACACATCAAAACCAGAATCAAAATTTCTAGCCTCAAAGAGGCAGAGGGAGGAGATCAAATGACAAAGCAAGCATACAATGTTATTACTTCAAAAAGTATAGGAACTATGAATATAAATGATGTAAGAAGAAATAAGATCATCACTCCCTGTCGAGGCTATGGACACCTGCTAGAAGCAGTGGCTCTGTCAACGGTATTGAAGTTCTTTTATAAACATCGTGACTCTTTGATTAAGACATTATCTCAGGTTGTATTTTGATAAGAAAAGGAGTGGTTTTGCAAACTAGGGTTTAGAGCCTTTCAGCACTGATCTGTGGCCCCATAGGGGCTCATGAATCGCAAGGAGGGGGAGCCTCCAGGTGCCTCCTACAGCCATGTCATGGCAAATGACAACTCCACTGAAGGGTTGAAGCAGCCGACTTTTGAGACGCCACCGAATCTACGCGCAGAGCTTCTGGAGGATGGGACCTTCAAAGATAGAGAGATGGAAATAGAACCGGAGAAGGAGAAGGCCCCTATCCGAGCCTCGACTCCATGGATGTCTGGTAAATGTATCCCACGGGCACCGCAAGCCCCGAAATATGTTATCATCTCACCGAGGATAGAGGTGCAGAAGCAATATATGAGGGACCACGCCCTGGTGGGTAAATTTCTTGGGATTTGGCCCTCAGAAAGAGATATGGTCAAATGGATACAATACTGGTGGAAGCCAAGAGGGAATTATGAATTACAACTGGGATCCAAGGGTTTTTTCAGGATTATCCTCCACAACCTAGAGGATCGTAATCACATCTTTGATGGAGGGCCATATTTCTACAACTCACCAGGACTCTTCTTAAGATTTTGGACTAAGAAGTTTAGCCCTGAGAAGGAGGACTTTGCCCATGCACCGGTATGGATTAGGTTATACTCCTTACCCCAGGAGTTCTGGCTAGAAGAGGTTCTGGCTGGAATTGGGAATACTATTGGCATTTATGTCAAATCTTCAGAGGCCACTAAGCAGCAGCGCTACACCTCTTATGCACGAATATGTGTATATCTGAACATAGACAAGCCGCTTCCAGGATCCATCACGTTGGAATATCATGACGAGGATTGGTCTCAAACCATCGACTATGAGCATATTCCATTCTATTGCAGGAAATGCCATGAGCATGGTCACCTCTTCAGAGACTGCCCCCTAAACGCGACACCAAAATAAGGGAATCCAGAAAGTGGCAAGGATAAGGACAACTTCATGCAACCAACGGGGAAAAGACGTCAAGGCGAAAGGAAGCAACTGACTCAGGTAAGTAAAGATCCTTCAACTAGTAATAAGTTTGATGTCTTGCAAAACCAACCAGAAAGCCCCATAAATCCTGAAAACCCCATAATACCACCTCCGAGCAATGCTCCTCAATCTATCAACCAAGGAATGGATCAGCCGACCGAGGGAAAGGAGTATGACCCTTCCCCCCCCAACTCCGCCCTTGAACAACAAGAGACAGACGATGGGGAGGTGGACATGGAACTAGAAGAGAAAGACCTAGTTGGGGTGGATCTGGAGCACCTGGAGCAAGCCTACAGGCAACAAAAACTTTACACCATACCAAGAGATCAACTGCGGAAGGCTCACAAAGTGTTCCTTACTTCCTCAGCTGGGTCCTCAGCTCGAGCCAGCAAAAGCCTAGGGATCTAGGAAGGTCAATCAAAAAACTCAGCCAAAACCCAGAAAGATGAAAAGAAAAGGGGTAGAAAATCGACCAACAAGCTCATACAAGAAATAGGGAACTTTATGGTGAAATCGGGACAAATCAACCTGATTTCAGATAGATTTCCTCCTCTACCCAACCCCCTGTCATCATGAAGATCATCACATGGAATATCAGAGGCCTCAATGGACGTAGCAAGAAAAAATTGCTGCGGGATCTGATATTAGCAGAAAAGACAGAAATCTTACTTCTACAAGAAACAAAATGTACTTCAGAAGACATTGACAAGTTACTACCCTACTGCTGGAAATTGGGGAAGGTCGTCGCAATAGATGCTACAGGAACAGCAGGCAGCCTAGCCATCCTTTGGAACACCAATGCTGTAATATTGGACAAATTCATTACCACTAAATGGTCTATCACTACTGATTACAGGCTTATCGGCTCAAATAGGCCTGGACACTTGACCAATGTCTATGGCCTTGATAGCCCCCAGGAAAAGTAGGCCTTCCTCAAGAGCTTGTGATATGTTGACAGCCTAGCATAGTACAAAAACTGAATCATCAGCGGTGACTTCAAAATTATTCGCAGTTTGGAGGAAAAAAGAGACGACTCTAGGCGTCTAGATCGGGACTCTGGGGACTTCAATAATCTCATAGACGAGCTTCAACTAGTTGATCTGGGCACGGACAATGGCTTGTACACTTAGACAAATAGAAGAATGGGTATTCATCAAATTGCCTGTAAACTAGACAGATTCCTGACATCCAAAGCTCTCATGATGGAAGGCACCAAAATAGAATCAGCCATCCTAAATGTCTCTGGATCAGATCATTGGCCCTTGCAATTAAGGATGGACATCCCGGCCACCCCTAGTAAGAAACCTTTTAGGTTTGAGAAATTTTGGCTAGACCACTCAGAGTTCCAAGAAAACATCCAAGCCTGGTGGAGGGAGGCCGAGGTACCTCGTGGATCCAAAATGTATCGATTCCAGCAAAAGCTAAAAAACCTTAAGCAGACTCTCAAAATTTGGAACTAGAACACCTTCGGCAATATCCTTGATGCTCAAAAACATATGTTGGCACAATTGGAAGGGATTCAACAACAGATCAGACTACATGGGATGACAAATGAACTTAGAGCCCAGGAACCAACAATAAATCAGCAGCTTGAAGTCAGGAAAAAGCAAGAGGAGATATTATGGAAACAAAAATCGCGAGTACAATGGCTCTGGGAAGGGGAGCACAATACTAAATTCTTTCATAGAACTGTCATCCAATGGCGGCACACCAACAAGATCACTCATCTCCTTTCAGTTGAGGGGGACACTATACATTCCCATGAGGACATGGAAAATACCTTGACAGGCTACTTTCAAAATCTCCTCACAGAACCCAGGACAGATAGACATGAGGCCATCAACAAGGTCATGCGGCATGTACCATCTCTCGTCACCTCGGAGAAAAATGTTGCCCTCTTATGCCTAATAACAATAGAGGAAGTGGATCGAGCTCTTCAGGAGACTCCCAAGGGCAAGGCTCCAGGCCCCGACGGATTCACAAGTGACTTTTTCCATCACTGTTGGCCGCTGATCAGAACAGAAGTATGGGAAATCCTAGAGGACTCTCAAGCCACTGGTCAAATTCTCCAAGCTCTCAATGCCACTTTCATAACCTTAGTTCCCAAAGAGAAGCAGGCACACCATCCCAAGCAGTTTAGGCTGATAGCTTTGTGCAATGTTTTTTATAAGCTTCTTACCAAGGTGATAGCCAGGAGACTCAAACCCATCTTACCTACAATAATTTCCCCGGTGCAGTCAGGCTACGTGGAGGGGAGAAAAATCCTATATAGTGTCATCCTTGCCCATGAGGTGATCCACTCCCTGCAGAAGACCAAGACCCCAGGTATGCTTCTCAAATTAAACCTCTCTAAAGCTTTTGAAAAAATCAGCTGGGAATACATGCAAGCAATGCTCCTAGCTTTTGGCTTCGATCAGAGATGGGTAACATGGATAGTAAATCTAACCTCTTCGGCTTTCTTCTCTATTCTCATCAATGGTGTCCCGTCGAAGCCCTTCTCCCCCTCGATAGGGATCAGGCAAGGAGATCCCCTCTCTCCGTTCCTGTTCATTATCGTAGCCAAAGGTCTTAGAAGATCCATTCAAGCAGCCATTGATTCCAAACTCCCAACAGGTCTCTCCTTGCATGGCATTTCCCCACCAATTTTGCATAGCCAATTTGTTGATGACACCCTCTTGATGGGCAACCCCATAGTCTGGGAAGCCAGCTCCCTCCTGGATGTCCTTCAAACCTTCGCTGACACCTCAGGCCTGGACTGCAACAAGGATAAATCCCAAATCTTCTTTTTCAACACCCCTCCTTCGGTCTAGTGTCATATCTCTGGCCTCCTTGGTTTCAATAGAATCTCCCTTCCCTCCAAATACCTTGGCATCCCGTTAATTGACAATGCCCACTAGAACTCCTCCTCAGAATACCTTCTCTCTTTCTTCTCCAAAAATATCTCCTCTTGGACCTACAGAGCTCTTAATCTCCCCATCTGCCTCATCCTTCTCCAAGTCGTTCTCCAAGCCCTTCTGATCTACGCCTTCTCTGCACTAGCTTCTTCGAAGGTTGTCCTCACCACTATCAAAAGCATTCAAAGAAACTTCATCTGGCAAGGCCTCAATACAGGAAAGAAAATAGCGTTGGTTAGCTGGGACAAACTCTGTCGGCCCAAGGAGCAAGGAGGCTTGGGATTGAAGGATCCCTTCATCATGAACAAGGTGCTAAGCGCCAAAATCTGCTGGCGATGGTTAAAGAGCCCTAGGGACCTTTGGGCCCGACTATGGAGGAAGAAATATGCTCCGAACATGGCAGAGAAGAATCTAGTCTGTTGGAATGAGGATAGCCCGAGCTCTTTAATATGGAAAGCAGCTAAGCAGAACCGACAACTGGTGACTAACAACGCCTTCTGGGAAGTCATAAATGGGAAAATGGCCCTATTTTGGAAGGACTCATGCCAACAATGGATGATTCTGAGCAAGGAGGACTGGGCCCCTACCATTTGCAACCCAGCCACTCGATCAGGATTAACAAAAGTCGCTGACTACTGGTGGGACACCCCCCTACCATTTGCAACCCAGCCACTCGAGCAGGATTAACAAAAGTCACTGACTACTAGCGGGACACCCCCCTAGGGGAGACTTGGCGCCAGTGGTATCTGGACAGGGACAACTTTGAATTGGAGGCAGGTATGGACCTAACTCTGTGGCAAGAAGAGATGGCGAAGAAAAAAATTCCAAGCATAGCAGGGGAGGACATATTAAGATGGGGATACAGACCACAAGGAACCTTCAACACAAGGGAAGCATACCAGCTCAAGGCTCCTTTAGTCCCTCTCCCTAACACGAAACCGTGGCGCAAGCTATGGAGTCTCANACTTCTACAAGAAACAAAATGTACTTCAGAAGACATTGACAAGTTACTACCCTACTGCTGGAAATTGGGGAAGGTCGTCGCAATAGATGCTACAGGAACAGCAGGCAGCCTAGCCGTCCTTTGGAACACCAATGCTGTAATATTGGACAAATTCATTACCACCAAATGGTCTATCACTACTGATTACAGGCTTATCGGCTCAAATAGGCCTGGACACTTGACCAATGTCTATGGCCTTGATAGCCCCCAGGACAAGTAGGCCTTCCTCAAGAGCCTGTGATATGTTGACAGCCTCGCACAGTACAAAAACCAAATCATCGGCGGTGACTTCAAAATTATTCGCAGTTTGGAGGAAAAAAGAGGCGGCTCTAGGCATCTAGATCGAGACTCTGGGGACTTCAATAATCTCATAGACGAGCTTCAACTAGTTGATCTGGGCACGGACAAGGGCTTGTACACCTAGAAAAATAGAAGAACAGGTATTCATCAAATTGCCTGTAAACTAGACAGATTCCTGACATCCAAAGCTCTCATGATGGAAGGCACCAAAATAGAATCAACCATCCTAAATGTCTCTGGATTAGATCATTGGCCCTTGCAATTAAGGATGGACATCCTGGCCACCCCTGGTAAGAAACCTTTTAGGTTTGAGAAATTCTGGCTAGACCACTCGGAGTTCCAAGAAAACATCCAAGCCTGGTGGAGGGAGGCCGAGGTACCTCGTGGATCCAAAATGTATCGATTCCAGCAAAAGCTAAAAAACCTTAAGCAGACTCTCAAAATTTGGAACTAGAACACCTTCGGCAATATCCTTGATGCTCAAAAACATATGTTGGCACAATTGGAAGGGATTCAACAACAGATCAGACTACATGGGATGACAAATGAACTTAGAGCCCAGGAACCAACAATAAATCAGCAGCTTGAAGTCAGGAAAAAGCAAGAGGAGATATTATGGAAACAAAAATCGCGAGTACAATGGCTCTGGGAAGGGGAGCACAATACTAAATTCTTTCATAGAACTGTCATCCAATGGCGGCACACCAACAAGATCACTCATCTCCTTTCAGTTGAGGGGGACACTATACATTCCCATGAGGACATGGAAAATACCTTGACAGGCTACTTTCAAAATCTCCTCACAGAACCCAGGACAGATAGACATGAGGCCATCAACAAGGTCATGCGGCATGTACCATCTCTCGTCACCTCGGAGAAAAATGTTGCCCTCTTATGCCTAATAACAATAGAGGAAGTGGATCGAGCTCTTCAGGAGACTCCCAAGGGCAAGGCTCCAGGCCCCGACGGATTCACAAGTGACTTTTTCCATCACTGTTGGCCGCTGATCAGAACAGAAGTATGGGAAATCCTAGAGGACTCTCAAGCCACTGGTCAAATTCTCCAAGCTCTCAATGCCACTTTCATAACCTTAGTTCCCAAAGAGAAGCAGGCACACCATCCCAAGCAGTTTAGGCTGATAGCTTTGTGCAATGTTTTTTATAAGCTTCTTACCAAGGTGATAGCCAGGAGACTCAAACCCATCTTACCTACAATAATTTCCCCGGTGCAGTCAGGCTACGTGGAGGGGAGAAAAATCCTATATAGTGTCATCCTTGCCCATGAGGTGATCCACTCCCTGCAGAAGACCAAGACCCCAGGTATGCTTCTCAAATTAAACCTCTCTAAAGCTTTTGAAAAAATCAGCTGGGAATACATGCAAGCAATGCTCCTAGCTTTTGGCTTCGATCAGAGATGGGTAACATGGATAGTAAATCTAACCTCTTCGGCTTTCTTCTCTATTCTCATCAATGGTGTCCCGTCGAAGCCCTTCTCCCCCTCGATAGGGATCAGGCAAGGAGATCCCCTCTCTCCGTTCCTGTTCATTATCGTAGCCAAAGGTCTTAGAAGATCCATTCAAGCAGCCATTGATTCCAAACTCCCAACAGGTCTCTCCTTGCATGGCATTTCCCCACCAATTTTGCATAGCCAATTTGTTGATGACACCCTCTTGATGGGCAACCCCATAGTCTGGGAAGCCAGCTCCCTCCTGGATGTCCTTCAAACCTTCGCTGACACCTCAGGCCTGGACTGCAACAAGGATAAATCCCAAATCTTCTTTTTCAACACCCCTCCTTCGGTCTAGTGTCATATCTCTGGCCTCCTTGGTTTCAATAGAATCTCCCTTCCCTCCAAATACCTTGGCATCCCGTTAATTGACAATGCCCACTAGAACTCCTCCTCAGAATACCTTCTCTCTTTCTTCTCCAAAAATATCTCCTCTTGGACCTACAGAGCTCTTAATCTCCCCATCTGCCTCATCCTTCTCCAAGTCGTTCTCCAAGCCCTTCTGATCTACGCCTTCTCTGCACTAGCTTCTTCGAAGGTTGTCCTCACCACTATCAAAAGCATTCAAAGAAACTTCATCTGGCAAGGCCTCAATACAGGAAAGAAAATAGCGTTGGTTAGCTGGGACAAACTCTGTCGGCCCAAGGAGCAAGGAGGCTTGGGATTGAAGGATCCCTTCATCATGAACAAGGTGCTAAGCGCCAAAATCTGCTGGCGATGGTTAAAGAGCCCTAGGGACCTTTGGGCCCGACTATGGAGGAAGAAATATGCTCCGAACATGGCAGAGAAGAATCTAGTCTGTTGGAATGAGGATAGCCCGAGCTCTTTAATATGGAAAGCAGCTAAGCAGAACCGACAACTGGTGACTAACAACGCCTTCTGGGAAGTCATAAATGGGAAAATGGCCCTATTTTGGAAGGACTCATGCCAACAATGGATGATTCTGAGCAAGGAGGACTGGGCCCCTACCATTTGCAACCCAGCCACTCGATCAGGATTAACAAAAGTCGCTGACTACTGGTGGGACACCCCCCTACCATTTGCAACCCAGCCACTCGAGCAGGATTAACAAAAGTCACTGACTACTAGCGGGACACCCCCCTAGGGGAGACTTGGCGCCAGTGGTATCTGGACAGGGACAACTTTGAATTGGAGGCAGGTATGGACCTAACTCTGTGGCAAGAAGAGATGGCGAAGAAAAAAATTCCAAGCATAGCAGGGGAGGACATATTAAGATGGGGATACAGACCACAAGGAACCTTCAACACAAGGGAAGCATACCAGCTCAAGGCTCCTTTAGTCCCTCTCCCTAACACGAAACCGTGGCGCAAGCTATGGAGTCTCANGTGATAGCCAGGAGACTCAAACCCATCTTACCTACAATAATTTCCCCGGCGCAGTCAGGCTACGTGGAGGGGAGACAAATACTAGATAGTGTCATCCTTGCCCATGAGGTGATCCACTTCCTGCAGAAGACCAAGACCCCAGGTATGCTTCTCAAATTAGACCTCTCTAAATCTTTTGAAAAAATCAGCTGGGAATACATGCAAGCAATGCTCCTAGATTTTGGCTTCGATCAGAGATGGGTAACATGGATAGTAAATCTAACCTCTTCAGCTTTCTTCTCTATTCTCATCAATGGTATCCCATCGAAGCCCTTCTCCCGCTCGATAGGGATCAGGCAAGGAGATCCCCTCTCTCTGTTCCTGTTCATTATCCTAGCCAAAGGTCTTAGCAGATGCATTCAAGCAGCCATTGATTCCAAACTCCTGACAGGTCTCTCCTTGCATGGCATTTCCCCACCAATTTTGCACAGCGAATTTGTTGATGACACCCTCTTTATGGGCAACCCCATAGTCTGGGAAGCCAGCTCCCTCCTGGATGTCCTTCAAACCTTCGCTGACACCTCAGGCCTGGACTGCAACAAGGATAAATCCTAAATATTCTTTTTCAACACCCCTCCTCCGGTCTAGTGTCATATCTCTGGCCTCCTTGGTTTCAATAGAATCTCCCTTCCCTCCAAATACCTCGGCATCCCGTTAATTGACAATGCCCACCGAAACTCCTCCTCGGAATACCTTCTCTCTTTCTTCTCCAAAAATCTCTCCTCTTGGACTTACAGAGCTCTTAATCTCCCCATCCGCCTCATCCTTCTCCAAGTCATTCTCCAAGCCCTTCTGATCTACGCCTTCTCTGCGCTAGCTTCTTCGAAGGTTGTCCTCACCACTATCAAAAGCATTCAAAGAAACTTCATCTGGCAAGGCCTCAATACAAGAAAGAAAATAACGTTGGTTAGATGGGACAAACTCTGTCGGCCCAAGGAGCAAGGAGGCCTGGGATTGAAGGATCCCTTCATCATGAACAAGGTGCTAAGCGCAAAAATCTGGTGGCGATGGTTAAAGAGCCCCAGGGACCTTTGGGCCCGACTATGGAGGAAGAAATATGCTCCGAACATGGCAGAGAAGAATCTAGTCTGCTGGAATGAGGATAGCCCGGGCTCTTTAATATGGAAAGTAGCTAAGCAGAACTGACAACTGGTGACTGACAACGCCTTCTGGGAAGTCATAAATGGGAAAATGGCCCTATTTTGGAAGGACTCTTGCCAACAATGGATGATTCTGAGCAAGGAGGACTGGGCCCCTACCATTTGCAACCCAGCCACTCGAGCAGGATAAACAAAAGTCGTTGACTACTGATGGGACACCCCCCTACCATTTGCAACCTAGCCACTCGAGCAGGATTAACAAAAGTCACTGACTACTGGCGGGACACCCCCCTAGGGGACACTTGGCGCCAGTGGTATCTGGACAGGGACAACTTTGATTTGGAGGCAGGTATGGACCTAACTCTGTGGCAAGAAGAGATGGCGAAGCAGAAAATTCCAAGCATAGCAGGGGAGGACATCTTAAGATGGGGATACAGACCACAAGGAACCTTCAACACAAGGGAAGCATACCAGCTCAAGGCTCCTTTAGTCCCTCTCCCTAACACGAAACCGTGGCGCAAGCTATGGAGTCTCAAGCATTGGCCAAAAATTACCCTCTTCCTCTGGCTCGTGAATCACTCTAGCATCCTAACCTGGGATAATTTGGCGAGAAGGGGCTTTGCGGGTCCCTCTGTTTTCTTACTCTATGGAGAGGCAGAGGAAACAATGAATCACCTTCTCAACTCTTTCCATTACACAACTCAAATTTGGGATCAATCGGCCCTCATCATGCACACCTCGGACCATTGTCGGGACAACATACTGACTACCATCACAGAGTGGAGGGATCAAGCTTTCAAATCCCCCCTCCTCAACCAGGTTTGGCAACTACTACCGGGCTTTATCCTTTGGAAAACTTGGAAAGAAAGAAATTGAAGGCTCTTCAAAGGTCGGTCCCTACCTTGGCAACATTGTTGGCATCAGTGTTGTCGGAACATCCAGGAGACTCTGCCTCTTCAAGTGTGGGATGGAGAAGATGTTAATAGAAACCCAGCTGAACTTCCCATCCTTTGGTACTGGGCTCCCCCCTCTACCCTCACGGATCCTCCCCTTCCTCCCCAGTCCTATCTCCCTNGCATAAAACCAAAATTTTCGGATGGTTATATTATCCCTTCCAACTGTTAATTTCAAACATCATGGAATGTCATTTGTGTGTCATCGATTTGGTCCATTCACAAAATTTTCAATCCTCGATTCTGAAAACCAGTCCGACCAACTGTTTCCCTAATCCATACTTAGCTCTTTCCTATAATTCTGCAAATATACAAACCGGTCGTTGAACTGCCCCATCATGCTCTCTTTCGTTTTACACGTTTTGCAGTAAAAAATTCTGATACATAAAATTTAACTGTGGGACACTCGCCTCTCCTAAGTATCCCTCGTAACCCTATTTTTAATCTCGTCCGGCCGCTTTTCAAACCTTTCCATTTGTTTCTTGCTCTCCCTCATCTCCCAGACCTTGGCACTTCTATATAATAAAAAAATGTTTATATATATATATATATATATATATATATATATATAGTACATTTTTCACTAAAAAATTTCGATACATACAATTTGACCATCGAGTCCTCACATCTCCTGTGGAACTATTGTCACCCCATTTTGAAGTGCGCCCATCCTCTTTCCATACTTCGCCATTTATTTGAATTTATCTCATGGATCATCGGGTTGGCGGGTTCAAGAAATATCCAATTCCTAATCGTTGTTTCATGTTCCCATTCCCTTTTGCAATTAGCAATTACCAATTATATATAAGATCTTATTTCTAGGTATGAAATTAGCAAGCGTTGATGCTACACCAAGATTTGAGGAAATCTCCCATTAATACGCATAAAACAAAAAAAATTGGATGGTTATATTATCCCTTCTGAGTGTTAATTTCAAACATCATGGAATGTTAGTTGCGCATCATCAGGTTGGTCTGTT
>JZKD02S0154900.1:0-23481 GCA_000966675.3 Picea glauca | reverse complement strand
TTTTACTGTATCTCTGTTATTTTGTGTTAAGCACCTGTTAATAATGTGTAGTCATTTTGTTCTGCTCATAAAATCCGGATCAATGGTCCTTCCTAAAAACATATCCTTGTAGAATTTGCACTATGTGTACATTGCTCGTAGAACTTGTGAAAAACATATGCAATGGTGAAGATTTTATGTGTGTTGTAGAGGTAGAAATACTAGCAATGAGAAAGTTTCCCTTTGTGTGAGTGATATACCGATGTATCGTTGCATGGTGAAATTTTTCGCGACAAAACATTTGGCATGGTGATTATGCTAGGGACATCCTACTAGTGTGCATAATTTTGAGTTGAAAGTTCAAATGAATGGGGAGACAAAGTGCTTATGCTTGATTGATGTGCCTACTTGTGTGTGTGTTTTTTAAGATTCAGAACAACATAGACCTTTGCATGAGGTTTGATATTTATTGAATGAATGAAGGTAAGAATGGGTATATTGATGTGATGAACTTGTTTTTATTTTCCTGATGATCCAAAGAAAGGAAGCATGCAAAAGTATAGTGGATTTGGAGGCCAAATTTATGCATTTCAACTTAATATGTGATGCAATGTTTGTTAGAATTGATTCCAATTACTAGTGAAGTATAGGAGATTAAAAAAAAAGATTAGAGAATGATGTCGAAGATGTAAGACATCAAGTATGTGCATGGCTAGAGAAACAAGGAGAAATAAACATTTGATAATGTGTATTATTACTCTTGTGGATATTTTGTAGCTCTCTGTAGCAACTTTATAATGTATAATGGCACTAGAATGAAGATGGTCAAAAAAATGGCAATGAGGTGTGCAAGAACACACTCACACATGCACATGCTCACAAGCTTAGAAACATGAACGCATTCATGAGTTTGCAACTTCAACGTTCCCCAAATCACCACAGAGGCTGCCAACTCAATGTCAACTAGTTTTTCTTAACAACACATGCTCATTCCTAAGAACATGTGCATGCTCTAGGAATTCCCAAGCATTCTTGTAATGTTAATTTGGGAAAAGTGTCATGGCCAATCCATTGTTACCAACAAGCCACACTACAAGTTTTAGGATTTATTGACCAAATTGAAGAGCTATATTTGAGGAGAGCTTGACCAAGCATTGCAGGACTCTAATCATGTGGTTATCGAAAAGTAAGTATTTCATTGAATTTTATTGTTTTGGTATCTCATAATTTTTATAAATTATAAAAAGAAAAAAAATCCCTTATTAAAATGCAACATAATTGACATGGAGCTTACACTTGGAGAAAACCCAAACCCAACATCACCACATGAAGACACACCAAACCCCATCCTAGAACCATAAAATAAAAACATTGAAATTGATGTAGGGTTGATATCACTAAGAACCGTTATACAAGACTTAAGAAATAGCATATAAACCTCATGACTTTCACTAGCCACATCCTTAAATATAATTTTTACTTATATTCAAATTCCCAAGGCCATTTTACACACATTTATAATTACAAGACTATAATGTTGAACTATTTAAGGATGGGTCTATATAAAAACCAAGTCACAGACCTCAACATTTAAAACCAAGACTTGATGACATTGTTTATTGACCTGAGAATCGGAGCACAACCTCTAGTCACAAAGAAACACATTTGTATGGACTAGTGTACCTGCTATCCCTATTTTGTGGGATAACTAAGGAGATGATATCTTGAGGCCCTCAAGTTGCAGACATGGAGTATTGAGATACATCTTGACTAGCAATGTCCACTTGCACATATGGAATCCTTCTCTATCAACATAATTTGGATCCATCATCAATGCATCCACCACACCAGCTAGTTTCTGGAAGGCACACAGGTCTTGCTCCATGCATTACAAGTAAGGTATTGTGGCAGGTAATCACCATAATATTTGAGGCATTTAAGCATGTTGTCTGGAAGTTTCTTTTGATTATAGAATGCATTCTTGGAAATTATGCTTTTGACCCTATTTCACCTTAGCGAGTGTCATTGATTTCCTATTAAGAGACCAACGTCTGGGGAAGGGGTGCAACTAGGGGTCCCTTGAGGGTTCATCGTACCATTCCTGAACATACTTATCACTTTCTTCTCATTGAATTCCCATCACATTTACCTCTTCTAGGCCCTTTGAATTTAGTGACCCAAGAAGGGCATGTACCTCATTTCATGGGAAGAAGGGGCTAAAGGAATAGGGGGATGGTAGCTAGAAAAATATAAAAGGACAAAATATAAATCTTCTAGATGCTCTCCTAGAAAGGTATTGAGAACGATGAATTTCTTCTCTTAAAATAATTGAAGGCATGCAAAATATCAAACACATAATAAATATCCCACTTGAATGAAATACTAACACTAGTGCGTTAAAACGCTTTGATGGTTACCCCTATGGAACTTTGTGGATATATTCTTTCGAGTGACACTATGTTACTGGCCCCCAAACTAATCGATTCATTATTGGGAGTGCACATGTGTTTATATCATTAATTAATTAATAAATGGAAATAAATGGGTTTGGAAAAAAGTTTCATTGAAGATGAAGGTGCAACACACCCTCTACAAAGGCACCCATAAATGAGATAATATGATCCCTTGTATGTTATGAAACTCCTTGATCTATGAATTATAACCCCCTATCCACCTCATAATCCACTACATGACCTTGAAGGGGCATACTTGAGAGCATCCCCTACTTTAGGGTTTTTGTCTATCCAGTAGGACTTTTATGACACCCTTCCCATACCTAAACTTGGTCAATTGTATAGGGTCTTAGAGCACTTGTTTAATTTGATGAGGTAGTTTTAATGCACATGTTTAGTTGCCTTGTTTATTATATGTGGTTTTCACTTTCCATGATATTTTGACTTGAGATCCTTGGAGGGCATAACTATTTATTTTGCAAGACTTTGGTTGGTGACCAATTATGGGAGAACAAGCCTAACTTGGGATTCCATAGGGCTTGAAGCCCACAGGTCAGATGCCAAGGGCCCACATGCCATATCATTATGACTTTCCTTTGGAGGCATATAATACACCTTGGAGGACCTTTCCTAGCCCTCACTTGCCAAACGAATTTCCTAGGAGGTGAAACACATCACTCTTTAGGGCTTGACGTCACCTAGGGCTAGGGTTGGTGGTGATGGAGTTGTTTCTAATTGACATTTGGCATGATTTGAATGCAGGAAGCATTGATTGAAGGAAGATACCTTGGCACATGAATAGAAGGCTCTAGGAGCCCCAACGATCTCAACTTTCTTCTCCAAAGACTTGCAAAAGTGTCAAAACGTCTCCCTAGAAGGGTGATGTCTTGTTTTAGGGTTTATTTCATGTGAAAAAATGTGAATTAGATATTATTATTTGTGTAAAGGGATAAGATAAGGGTTGTTCAACCCTTCTCTTATGTTTTACTCTAACTAAGTGGAAAAATTATGTTTTAAACATTTTGTATAAATAGAGATCATTTGAATCTCATTTAATAACATAACTCTCCCATTGTGAGAAGTAGTCGGCTGGAATTTTTGCTACTCTTGGGAATTTTTCTCTCTCTTTTGCATATTTCATGGTTTACTTTGCTAATGGTGGAAGGAAGTGGTGCACTACCCCTTGTGGACTATTTCTCTTACATATTGGTGGATAATTATTGGTAAAGTGGAAGTTTCTCTTGTTAATTCTTGCTCTAGGTAAATGGTTTTATCTTGTGATGGTGTCTTTTTCTTGGTTGCAAGGTTAACTAGTTGAATTTATTGGGGAGTATAATTGCATACAACCCTACTAATCTCATAAATATTTGTCTTGGAAAAAAATTGTTTCCTATGGTAGTGTGAGCAGAAGTAAAAGGGATTACACCCTCCTAGAACTTCCTAGTTAGCTTTAATTGTCTTGGGGAGTACGAGGGTTTACACCCCCAAGGAAGTAGTATAGTTAACTCATTATTTGAATCCATAAACCAATAGTTAAATCACTAATCATTTTCATTTTTTCTCTCTCTAAACCTAATCCTATCCCTTACCTCATTCCTTCTTCTCAGGGAAATCATGAGGTCTTCTTGGGATCTCTCATATCTTCTTGATCTTCAGGAAGTATTGATCGTACTAATGAAGATAAAGATGATATATCATCTATATATGGTAGACCTCTTCAGAGATGGATTGATCACGCTTATGGTTACACTTTCATGTAGAATGATCAGGATGATCATTTATTTTTCCAATAGAACTTCCTCCCTCCCACCCATCTCTCTTCATTTCATTTCATTTCATGATTTTATATCTATTTATGCTCATGATAATTATGTGCTTGACTTATATTTTTTGTTTTACATAATTAAGCATAGGGGGAGATACTTTGACAAGATGATCAATTGGTTGCACTAGTTGTATGACTTCACCTAACATCACCTATTGCTTGATGTTCAAGGCCCCAAGGCCCGAGGTAAGTAGGTAGGTCATATTTCTTTCCATGAATTTTCATATTGATTGCTCATGTTATTTTAGATTCATTTCATATTTAATTTTTCTCTACTTCCATATTGATTTCATGCTTAGTTTAGAAATTTAAAAAAAATGCTAAAAATCTCTTTTATAGATTAGCTTCATTTTTTGTTTTGTTGTATATGGATGAAGGGTGATAGAACCACCGATTTTACATTTTTTTTTTCTAGTGTAGGCACAAGCCTACTAGGCGATGTTGTGGTTCTCATGAACTCTACGACAAGTACATGTCCCCAAGTAGGAGTCATATGTTATCCCCATTTTGTGGGATAACTAAGGATATGATGTCTTGATACCCTCATGTTGTATACATGGAGTATCGAGAAACATCTTAACTATAAGTGTCCACTTTCACATATGGACGCTCGCTCTATCACCATAGTTTGGATCCATCGTCAATGCAACCACCACACCAAATAGATTTTGGAAGGCATATGTGATCCAGGTTAATATTGGTGGCCACCCACCTATTCCAACTGGCTCCTCTTGACAATTTTTCGTTCAACACGTTCTTCCGTACTTCTTTGTAATTGTGGGTTCTACACTTATGTGGATTTTTGAAGCCCTGCACATCTTCCAAGTGGATATTGGTGGCATCCCACCTAATCCAATTGGATTATTTTGTATGTTTTCATCTCAACACATCTTTCTGTATTTCCAGGGCCATTTTGGGGCCCTAAACAATGTTTTTTTGGCTCTTCATAGTCAAACTGTGGAAAGAGTTAGATTTTTATGGAATAATGTGTGTTTCTTGAAAATACCTTTCCAACGAGCTATCACACGCCTAAAACAAAGGTCGTGTGAAAAAGTTATGACCTCCTGAAGTTGAGGTACCAACTTACCCATAGGGTCCCACATAACTTTTGGTGTTTCATCTCCTAGGGTTAGGTTTTTTAATGTCTAGGGTTTTGGAATTCATGAGTAATGTTAAAAAGGCATATGGAGCCTCATTTTAATCATTCTTATCAGACAAATGCACATAACAGCCATATCTCTTCTCATAGATAGTTACCACCATTCGAGTAGGTGTTTAAGTTCTGTAGTTTTGCAGTTTCAGCCTATTTCATTTATTCAATAGAAGATATTGTTCATTGGATATATGTGTTGTTATTCGTATCTTTGTGTTTATTATATTCAGTCTATTAATCAGTTCATTCCACTCCTAAATATGGATCAGTGGTATCAGAGTGATCTTCTCTTCATTTATTTTTCTTTCTGCATGTCCCCGACAAGATCTGTTGGGTCACTGAGAGGGGGGTGTGAATCAATAATAGAGAAATTCAATCCTTTTTAACCACAATATGCAAGTTTTATATCAATGTATCATTATCATCCAATAGTTGCAGAGTAAATAAACAATGAACAAATGAACAATCATACACCTACATAGTACACCCATGTTTTTACGTGGAAACCCAAAGCGGGAGAAAACCAGATAATGTTTTTTCTTATATGTATTTAAGAATTACATTCATTGGAAGCACCAACTTGCTTTGTTTTCCAGTTGCAACTGGAAGGAGGCTCCAACCCCCTAATGTCTCAGGCTACAACCTGAGGGAAACTCCAACTCCCAAATTATNGACTCTAATCATGTGGTTATCGAAAAGTAAGTATTTTATTGAATTTTATTGTTTTGGTATCTCATAATTTTTATAAATTATAAAAAGAAAAAAAATCCCTTATTAAAATGCAACAAAAATGACATGGAGCATACACTTGGAGAAAAACCAAACCCAACATCACCACATGAAGACACACCAAACCTCATCCTAGAACCATAAAATAAAAACAATGAAATTGATGTAGGTTTGATATCACTAAGAACCCTTATACAAGACTTAAGAAATAGCATATAAACCTCATGACTTTCACTAGCCACATCCTTAAATATAATTTTTACTTATATTTCAAATTCCCAAGGCCATTTTACACACATTTATAATTACAAGACTATAATGTTGAACTATTTAAGGATGGGTCTATATAAAAACCAAGTCACAGACCTCAACATTTAAAAGCAAGACTTGATGACATTGTTTATTGACCTGAGAATCGGAACACAACCTCTAGTCACAAAGAAACACATTTGTATGGACTAGTGTACCTGCTATCCCTATTTTGTGGGATAACTAAGGAGATGATATCTTGAGGCCGTCAAGTTGCAGACATGGAGTATTGAGATACATCTTGACTAGCAATGTCCACTTGCACATATGGAATCCTTCTCTATCAACATAATTTGGATCCATCATCAACGCATCCACCACACTAGCTAGTTTCTGGAAGGCACACAGGTCTTGCTCCATGCATTACAAGTAAGGTATTGTGGCAGGTAATCACCATAATATTTGAGGCATTTAAGCATGTTGTCTGGAAGTTTCTTTTGATTATAGAATGCATTCTTGGAAATTATGCTTTTGACCCTATTTCACCTTAGCGAGTGTCATTGATTTCCTATTAAGAGACCAACGTCTGGGGAAGGGGTGCAACTAGGGGTCCCTTGAGGGTTCATCGTACCATTCCTGAACATACTTATCACTTTCTTCTCATTGAATTCCCATCACATTTACCTCTTCTAGGCCCTTTGAATTTAGTGACCCAAGAAGGGCATGTACCTCATTTCATGGGAAGAAGGGGCTAAAGGAATAGGGGGATGGTAGCTAGAAAAATATAAAAGGACAAAATATAAATCTTCTAGATGCTCTCCTAGAAAGGTATTGAGAACGATGAATTTCTTCTCTTAAAATAATTGAAGGCATGCAAAATATCAAACACATAATAAATATCCCACTTGAATGAAATACTAACACTAGTGCGTTAAAACGCTTTGATGGTTACCCCTATGGAACTTTGTGGATATATTCTTTCGAGTGACACTATGTTACTGGCCCCCAAACTAATCGATTCATTATTGGGAGTGCACATGTGTTTATATCATTAATTAATTAATAAATGGAAATAAATGGGTTTGGAAAAAAGTTTCATTGAAGATGAAGGTGCAACACACCCTCTACAAAGGCACCCATAAATGAGATAATATGATCCCTTGTATGTTATGAAACTCCTTGATCTATGAATTATAACCCCCTATCCACCTCATAATCCACTACATGACCTTGAAGGGGCATACTTGAGAGCATCCCCTACTTTAGGGTTTTTGTCTATCCAGTAGGACTTTTATGACACCCTTCCCATACCTAAACTTGGTCAATTGTATAGGGTCTTAGAGCACTTGTTTAATTTGATGAGGTAGTTTTAATGCACATGTTTAGTTGCCTTGTTTATTATATGTGGTTTTCACTTTCCATGATATTTTGACTTGAGATCCTTGGAGGGCATAACTATTTATTTTGCAAGACTTTGGTTGGTGACCAATTATGGGAGAACAAGCCTAACTTGGGATTCCATAGGGCTTGAAGCCCACAGGTCAGATGCCAAGGGCCCACATGCCATATCATTATGACTTTCCTTTGGAGGCATATAATACACCTTGGAGGACCTTTCCTAGCCCTCACTTGCCAAACGAATTTCCTAGGAGGTGAAACACATCACTCTTTAGGGCTTGACGTCACCTAGGGCTAGGGTTGGTGGTGATGGAGTTGTTTCTAATTGACATTTGGCATGATTTGAATGCAGGAAGCATTGATTGAAGGAAGATACCTTGGCACATGAATAGAAGGCTCTAGGAGCCCCAACGATCTCAACTTTCTTCTCCAAAGACTTGCAAAAGTGTCAAAACGTCTCCCTAGAAGGGTGATGTCTTGTTTTAGGGTTTATTTCATGTGAAAAAATGTGAATTAGATATTATTATTTGTGTAAAGGGATAAGATAAGGGTTGTTCAACCCTTCTCTTATGTTTTACTCTAACTAAGTGGAAAAATTATGTTTTAAACATTTTGTATAAATAGAGATCATTTGAATCTCATTTAATAACATAACTCTCCCATTGTGAGAAGTAGTCGGCTGGAATTTTTGCTACTCTTGGGAATTTTTCTCTCTCTTTTGCATATTTCATGGTTTACTTTGCTAATGGTGGAAGGAAGTGGTGCACTACCCCTTGTGGACTATTTCTCTTACATATTGGTGGATAATTATTGGTAAAGTGGAAGTTTCTCTTGTTAATTCTTGCTCTAGGTAAATGGTTTTATCTTGTGATGGTGTCTTTTTCTTGGTTGCAAGGTTAACTAGTTGAATTTATTGGGGAGTATAATTGCATACAACCCTACTAATCTCATAAATATTTGTCTTGGAAAAAAATTGTTTCCTATGGTAGTGTGAGCAGAAGTAAAAGGGATTACACCCTCCTAGAACTTCCTAGTTAGCTTTAATTGTCTTGGGGAGTACGAGGGTTTACACCCCCAAGGAAGTAGTATAGTTAACTCATTATTTGAATCCATAAACCAATAGTTAAATCACTAATCATTTTCATTTTTTCTCTCTCTAAACCTAATCCTATCCCTTACCTCATTCCTTCTTCTCAGGGAAATCATGAGGTCTTCTTGGGATCTCTCATATCTTCTTGATCTTCAGGAAGTATTGATCGTACTAATGAAGATAAAGATGATATATCATCTATATATGGTAGACCTCTTCAGAGATGGATTGATCACGCTTATGGTTACACTTTCATGTAGAATGATCAGGATGATCATTTATTTTTCCAATAGAACTTCCTCCCTCCCACCCATCTCTCTTCATTTCATTTCATTTCATGATTTTATATCTATTTATGCTCATGATAATTATGTGCTTGACTTATATTTTTTGTTTTACATAATTAAGCATAGGGGGAGATACTTTGACAAGATGATCAATTGGTTGCACTAGTTGTATGACTTCACCTAACATCACCTATTGCTTGATGTTCAAGGCCCCAAGGCCCGAGGTAAGTAGGTAGGTCATATTTCTTTCCATGAATTTTCATATTGATTGCTCATGTTATTTTAGATTCATTTCATATTTAATTTTTCTCTACTTCCATATTGATTTCATGCTTAGTTTAGAAATTTAAAAAAAATGCTAAAAATCTCTTTTATAGATTAGCTTCATTTTTTGTTTTGTTGTATATGGATGAAGGGTGATAGAACCACCGATTTTACATTTTTTTTTTCTAGTGTAGGCACAAGCCTACTAGGCGATGTTGTGGTTCTCATGAACTCTACGACAAGTACATGTCCCCAAGTAGGAGTCATATGTTATCCCCATTTTGTGGGATAACTAAGGATATGATGTCTTGATACCCTCATGTTGTATACATGGAGTATCGAGAAACATCTTAACTATAAGTGTCCACTTTCACATATGGACGCTCGCTCTATCACCATAGTTTGGATCCATCGTCAATGCAACCACCACACCAAATAGATTTTGGAAGGCATATGTGATCCAGGTTAATATTGGTGGCCACCCACCTATTCCAACTGGCTCCTCTTGACAATTTTTCGTTCAACACGTTCTTCCGTACTTCTTTGTAATTGTGGGTTCTACACTTATGTGGATTTTTGAAGCCCTGCACATCTTCCAAGTGGATATTGGTGGCATCCCACCTAATCCAATTGGATTATTTTGTATGTTTTCATCTCAACACATCTTTCTGTATTTCCAGGGCCATTTTGGGGCCCTAAACAATGTTTTTTTGGCTCTTCATAGTCAAACTGTGGAAAGAGTTAGATTTTTATGGAATAATGTGTGTTTCTTGAAAATACCTTTCCAACGAGCTATCACACGCCTAAAACAAAGGTCGTGTGAAAAAGTTATGACCTCCTGAAGTTGAGGTACCAACTTACCCATAGGGTCCCACATAACTTTTGGTGTTTCATCTCCTAGGGTTAGGTTTTTTAATGTCTAGGGTTTTGGAATTCATGAGTAATGTTAAAAAGGCATATGGAGCCTCATTTTAATCATTCTTATCAGACAAATGCACATAACAGCCATATCTCTTCTCATAGATAGTTACCACCATTCGAGTAGGTGTTTAAGTTCTGTAGTTTTGCAGTTTCAGCCTATTTCATTTATTCAATAGAAGATATTGTTCATTGGATATATGTGTTGTTATTCGTATCTTTGTGTTTATTATATTCAGTCTATTAATCAGTTCATTCCACTCCTAAATATGGATCAGTGGTATCAGAGTGATCTTCTCTTCATTTATTTTTCTTTCTGCATGTCCCCGACAAGATCTGTTGGGTCACTGAGAGGGGGGTGTGAATCAATAATAGAGAAATTCAATCCTTTTTAACCACAATATGCAAGTTTTATATCAATGTATCATTATCATCCAATAGTTGCAGAGTAAATAAACAATGAACAAATGAACAATCATACACCTACATAGTACACCCATGTTTTTACGTGGAAACCCAAAGCGGGAGAAAACCAGATAATGTTTTTTCTTATATGTATTTAAGAATTACATTCATTGGAAGCACCAACTTGCTTTGTTTTCCAGTTGCAACTGGAAGGAGGCTCCAACCCCCTAATGTCTCAGGCTACAACCTGAGGGAAACTCCAACTCCCAAATTATNTGTACTCTAACCAACACATTTTGTCTTACTTAATTTGGATCTGTTATGAAGAAGTTATGGCGTTTTTACTTGAAACACTTGTTTTAGACTAGTTTCAGGACTAGCCACAAACCCTATTTTCCACGGAGTGTAAATCCAAAACTACAACGAACCACAAGATGAAATTTGTACCATTGATACTTGGATATGTTTTATCAATGGCCTATAAAATTCATAGTATGAATAATTCTAGAAAAAAAGTTATTGTGAAAATGGTGATATGACCTGTAAATAACATACCTTAGAAAGCATCATCAAAAGAATCTATCCTCCCTTGAATTCCGGCCTTCTTTACTCTACCTTCTCTCTAAAATTTGTCTTAGATATCATTTGGTTACCTCAGTCACTTGTAGATATTCAATATTCTCAAGTGTGATATAAAATGAGGGAGCCTTGCCTCTTATTTATACTTCCATGTAGCTTCCTCAAGGGGTTACCTTTTAACCATCTTAACCCACTTTCCTTATTTTAGGGTTAACCAACTTCTAACCACTTGTCCAATTAGTAATTTATCCATTAAATTTATTATTTAAATAATTTATTTTGTATCCATTTTGACTTATATTACATTCATCACTTCTCTTTACCTCAAGGGGTTACCTTCTAACCATTTTAAACCACATTCCTTATTTTAGGGCTAACCCACTTCTAACCACTTGTCAACTTAGTAATTTCTCCATTAACTTTATTATTTAAATAATTTATTCGGTATTGAATTTGAATTATAATACACTCATCACTTCACTTAATTATTTACCTTCTAAAAATATCTTAAACCACTTGGACTACTTTGACCTTTTGGGGCTTCTAGATGAATCATGAGGGTTCTCCAAATTCGTAAGGCCATAAGTCTCAAACTGTGAGGAGTTATGTGACGTTCCACATACCACCAGAAATGGAATGACATGTAATATCCATCTAGAATAGTATTACCTACAAATATATCAAAACCCATCCCATTATACATCAAACAAACTTGGGTCCATTACCCAAACCTGGGTTCTCCAACTTCACATGGCCATAACTCTCTACCCGTGAGGAGTTATGTGATGTTCCACATACCACCAGAAAAGGAATGACATGTACTACCCATATAGAATAGTATTACCTTCAAATGTATTAAAAATCATAACATTATACATCAAACAAACTTGGGACCATTACCCAAACCTTCGTTCTACCGAAATTCTCTATCGGACTTTCTCCAAGGGTTGACATCAATCTACAATATCACTCTCCAATGGTTGACATCAATGAAAACCAACAATCCATACCAATTGTCCATCAACCTAAGCCATCTATCTGACAATCTCCCCCTTTGGCATTGATGGAAACCCTTAGTAATGATAACATTAATGCTTATACTCTTCATCAATGTTTCTATCTCTTCCCCTTTGACATCAATTGCAAAAGGTTTCTCCCTTTACGGATGATCCCCCTGACTAAAGTCTCCTTGGGTTGCTCCCCCTGTCTACATGCCTCTATGCTCTCTCTATAAGAATTTCTATCTTGCATCTGATAAATATCTCCCCCTTTGTTATCAATGACAAATGTATCTCTCCATCCAGGGTTGCTCCCCCTAACTGAACTGTCCTTGGAGATACTCCCCTTGACTGAGCTCTTCCTGAAACTGATCTCCCAACTTGAACTGTCCTCTTTATGGTGCTTCCTCATGTAAATCTGAGACATATAAGATAAGAATTCAAAATAATTCATTTTGGAGTAGAAATTACTCCAAGTCTCTAGCGAAGATACTCAAAGGCTTCCTGTGGNTTAACCCACTTTCCTTATTTTAGGGTTAACCAACTTCTAACCACTTGTCCAATTAGTAATTTATCCATTAAATTTATTATTTAAATAATTTATTTTGTATCCATTTTGACTTATATTACATTCATCACTTCTCTTTACCTCAAGGGGTTACCTTCTAACCATTTTAAACCACATTCCTTATTTTAGGGCTAACCCACTTCTAACCACTTGTCAACTTAGTAATTTCTCCATTAACTTTATTATTTAAATAATTTATTCGGTATTGAATTTGAATTATAATACACTCATCACTTCACTTAATTATTTACCTTCTAAAAATATCTTAAACCACTTGGACTACTTTGACCTTTTGGGGCTTCTAGATGAATCATGAGGGTTCTCCAAATTCGTAAGGCCATAAGTCTCAAACTGTGAGGAGTTATGTGACGTTCCACATACCACCAAAAATGGAATGACATGTAATATCCATCTAGAATAGTATTACCTACAAATATATCAAAACCCATCCCATTATAGATCAAACAAACTTGGGTCCATTACCCAAACCTGGGTTCTCCAACTTCACATGGCCATAACTCTCTACCTGTGAGGAGTTATGTGATGTTCCACATACCACCAGAAAAGGAATGACATGTACTACCCATATAGAATAGTATTACCTTCAAATGTATTAAAAATCATACCATTATACATCAAACAAACTTGGGTCCATTACCCAAACCTTTGTTCTACCGAAATTCTCTACCGGACTTTCTCCAAGGGTTGACATCAATATAGAATATCACTCTCCAATGGTTGACATCAATGAAAACCAATAGTCCATACCAATTGTCCATCAACCTAAGCCATCTATCTGACAATCTCCCCCTTTGGCATTGATGGAAACCCTTAGTAATGATAACATTAATGCTTATACTCCTCATCAATGTTTTTATCTCTTCCCCTTTGACATCAATTGCAAAAGGTTTCTCCCTTTACGGATGCTCCCCCTGACTAAACTCTCCTTGGGTTGCTCCCCCTATCTACATGCCTCTATGCTCTCTCTATAAGCATTTCTATCTTGCATCTGATAAATATCTCCCCCTTTGTTATCAATGAAAATTGTATCTCTCCATCCAGGGTTGCTCCCCCTAACTGAACTGTCCTTGGGGATACTCCCCTTGACTGAGCTCTTCCTGAAATTGATCTCCCAACTTGAATTGTCCTCTTGTGCTTCCTCATGTAAATCTAAGACATATAAGATAAGAATTCAAAATAATTCATTTTGGAGTAGAAATTACTCCAAGTCTCTAGCGAAGATACTGAAAGGCTTCTTGTGGAAGAGGTTTTGTAAATATTTCTGCCACTTGTTCTTTTGTGCCCACATATTCAACTCTGATGTTCTTCTCTGGAACCTGTTCTCGTAGAAAGTGATACTTCATTAGAATGTTCTTCACTTTGGAGTGCATCATCGGGTTCTTTGAGATACTGATGGCGCTTGTATTATCACAATAGATTGGAATGGGCTCATCATACTCAACCTGTATATCTCTCAGATTTTGTTTCATCCATAGAACCTATGTACAACCTTTGTTGCAATATACTCTACCTCGATTGTAGATAAATATACTAATGATTGTTTCTTGCTTATCCATGATACTAAACACTCACCCAAGTAGAACGTTGCTTCACTAGTGCTTCATCGACCATCAATGCAACCTGCCCAATCTGCATCTCTGTAGGAAATAAGTGATAGATCCTTTCCTTTTGGATACCATAATCCAAACTCTTTTGTTCCTTTGAGATATCTGAAAATCCTCTTCACTGCTAATACATATGATTCCTTTGGTGCTACTTGAAATCATGCCACCTCTCCAACTGCCTACATTACATCTGGTCTGGATGTTGTCACATATAGTAAGCTACCAATCATTGAACTGTATTTCCTCTGATTTGTAGACTTTGAATCATCATTTTTGTTCAACTTGCAATTGGTTTGCATGGGAGTGATAACTAGTTTGCAATCTTTTATTCCAAACTTCTTTAACATTTATCTAATATACTTGGTTTGAGAAATAAAAATTCCTTGGTTTCTTTGACGTATCTGAAGACCTAGAAATAAGGATAGTTCTCCAAGTAATGGAATTTCAAATTCATTCTGCATATCCTTTGCAAATTTATGGCTTAACCTGTCATTAGTACTTCCAAAAAACAATATCATCAACATAAATTTCAATTAATAAAATACTACCTTGAGTTACCTTGATGTAGAGATTGTTGTCTCTGCTTCCTTTCCATATTTCGTAGGGGGTTTTGTCATTGTTGTTTCTAGGCATTACTCTATTTTGAATGTGAACTGTTGTATGCACTGCATGTGTCCAAAAAATATCTGTCAATTTGGAATCCATTAGCATTGTTCGAGTGATTTCCTGTGTAATTATCATCCATTATGATAATGTTCCATTGTCTCTGAACCACTCTTTGAACCAATCTATGAATCCATGCTCTCGTCCATACTGTCCAAGAATATACTTGCACAACTGTCCATAATGTTGACCCATTTATCACTATACTATCATGAAGTCTTGATTAATCCATCAAATTGTACTTCTGCTAACTGACTGCTCTGGATCTGTCTTCTCAAACTTTGCAAGCTACTCGAAGGATGGTTCTTTGTTCTATCACAACTATCACATAGACTCCCCCTGTCTAATATTCATATTACCTAGGAATCTCTACGTTGGATGGCTCAAAAAAATTCCTGATCTGATGTGTATTCATTATCATCTTCATTGATAGATCCATAATCATCTTCATTGGTAGATTCATCATCTCTTTGAGCTCTAGCTTCTTTATTTTTGTCTATGGATTCATCTTTCACTACAATGCCTGAAATTACAATCTCTTGAACCTGTTCCTTATTTACCTGTCCTTCTTTTCTTTCAATTATTTTCCAAACCTTTCTATATCCAACATTTTTCTTTTTCTCTGTAAAATTTTCTTCATCTCGTTTTATTGCCAATCTTGCGATCTTTGGGACCTGTTCTTCATGTTTTCTTATCCATACTTTCTTATATATGATATCAATGTTATCTTTCATGGAAGTATCAATAATGCTTCTACAATCACTAGCTATGTGTCCACAGTTATGACACTTGTAACATTCAATGTTACATGGGGCCACATATGCACTTCTTGCTTGAACATTTCTTTTATAATCCCTGCAATCTGAAACCTTATGTTCAAAATTAGTACAATAAAAACAATGACCATAAAAGAAATTTGCATACCTGGGATTGAATGATCTTCTTTGTGGTGTAGTCCTTCTGAATTTCTTCCTTGACTGATCATGATCATGATTGAAGCTTCTTTGTAGCTTGAACATGAATGGTCTTCTTGAAGATATATCTTCAATAGTTTTCTTAGATTCTGGTTGACCATGATTCCTTCCTTTGAGTATTTCTACATAATGCTTTCTATTTTCTTCATTCCTCTTTTCTAGCAACCTTGAGTGCTTCTCTTCATTCTCTATAACTGATGTTGATGTTTCCGTCTCTTCAACATTCTTTTTGAGATTGACGACTTTGAATATTAGTGTGACAACCTCTTCTTCTTTCTTCATTATCTAAGACTTCGTGACCTCTTCTATTATCTTTCTTCTTCAAGTTGGATTTTCAATGTAATTATTCTTCTTCGATTCTTCTCTCATCTTGACCAAACTCTTCCTCAAGTTGGTTTATGTCATTGGTTATTTCCTTGAGATGATCCATTAGTATATTTTCTCTCTTTTCTGCTTCTTCCTTTTCTACTGCTATGTTGGATTCTAAACATTTCTTTTGATATTCTAGAGTTTCTTCAATTATTCTGACCTCTTCTAGTTGATCTCTTAAATTCTTGATGACCTTATGATGAACCTTGAACACTTTCCTTTTTCTTCATCGATTCTTTCTTGGATGACTTGTTTTATTCTCTTTCTTTCCTTAGATATTCAATTTCACTAATCAATTTTTGTCTGTAATCAACTTTTTCTTCTTCATACTCTTCCTCTTCTAAATCTGTCCGACATTATGAGCATCTTTTTTCTTCTTCTGTATTCACATATTCTTTGGAATTCTCTGAATCTGCGATGGGTGAAGAATATATTTCATGTAACTTATCCCAAAGTTCTTTGGTTGATGAACATTGACCAACCTTTTTTCTTACTGGATTAGGTAATCCTTCCCAGATGAAATCCATTGCTATTTTGTTACTCTTATTCAATTCCTTCTTGGTTGCAGTCTTTTCCCTTTTTGAACTATCATATCATGTACCCATTGATAACCAAATATAATTTCCCCGTGCCTGTAAAAATAATTTCATCCTTATGCTCCATATACACTACTTAAAACCATTATGACCATTAAACATTGGTACTCCATTCTCAGAATAATCCATGATCTCCTTCTAGTGGTTAAACTATTTCCTGAAGGAACCTGCTCTNATACTAGTTTCAGGACTAGACACAAACCCTATTTTCTACGTAGTGTAAATCCAAAAATAAAAAATAACCACAAGATGAAATTCGTAAAAAAACTACTTGGATATGTTTTCTCAATTTCCTATCAATTTCACGGTCTGAATCATTCTAGAAAAAACGTTATTGTAAAAATGGTGAGATGACCTGTAAATAACATACCTTAGAAAGCATCATCAAAACAATATATCCTCCCTTGAATTTTGACCTTCTTTACTTCACCTTCTCTCTGAAATTCGGCTTAGATATCCTTTGGTTACCTCAGTCACCTGTAGATATTCAATATGCTCAAGTGTGATATAATATGAGATAGAGTTTCCTCTTATTTATACTTTCATGTAGCTTCCTCAAGGGGTTACCTTTTAACCATCTTAACCCACTTTCCTTATTTTAGGGTTAACCAACTTCTAACCACTTGTCCAATTAGTAATTTATCAATTAAATTTATTATTTAAATAATTTGTTTTGTATCCAGTTTGACTTATAGTACACTCATCACTTCACTTTACATCAAGGGGTTACCTTCTAACCATCTTAAACTACTTTCTTTGGTTTAGGGCTAACCCACTTATAACCACTTGTCAACTTAGTAATTTATCCATTAACTTTATTATTTAAATATTTTTTTTTGTATTCAGTTTGAATTATAGTACACTCATCACTTCAATTTATTATTTACCTTCTAAATATCTCTTAAACCACTTGGACTACTTTGACCTTTTGGGGCTTCTAGATGACTCATGAGAGTTCTCCAAATTCGTAAGGCCATAACTCTCAAACCGTGAGGATTTATGTGACGTTCCACATACCACTAGAAATGGAATGACATGTAATATCCATATAGAATAGTCTTACCTACAAATATATCAAAACTCATACCATTATACATCAAAAAAACTTGGGTCCATTACCCAAACCTCGATTCTCCAACTTCACATGGCCATAACTCTCTAACTGTCAGGAGTTATGTGATGTTCCACATACCACCGGAAATGGCATGGAATGTACTACCCATATAGAATAGTATTACCTTCAATATATATTAAAAATAATACCATTATACATAAAAAAAACTTGAGTCCATTACCCAAACCTTTGTGCTACCGGAATTCGCTATCGAACTTTCTCGATGGGTTGACATCAATATACAATATCACTCTTCAATGGTTGACATCAATGAAAACCAAAAATCCATACCAACTATCCATTACTCTAAGCCAATTGTTTGACAAGATCTAGGTACAAGAATTTTGGACTCAAACCAATCGAGTCGTTGCAAGATCGGTCACAATGAGCCCAACAACAACCCATGGGGGATGAAAAGAAAGATGATGGAGCAGGAGATCCTTTTAAATTTTTTCTCAAGGAATCCCTTGCATGACAAAGGAAATAAATTATGAACAAATTTGAGCATATCCTTCGATGGATGCCCACAGGAGAAGCATCTTCATCAAGAATCCATGTAACCCCCTTCAAGGTACAAGTAAAATTTGATATTCCATTATTTGAAGGACTGATAGATGCAGATGTTGTAGATAAATGGTTGAATCTTCTCAAAGGGTATTTTTCTGTTCATAATTTTTTCGATAGGGAAAATATTACTTTTGCACTCCTCAAGGCCATCTCCCATGTTAAGGATTGGTGGGATACTTACTTTGAGCAAAGGGCCATAGAGGAATCTGCAATATTTGTGGTTGCCCCTACATGGGATTCCTTCCGGGACTCCATTAAAGAACAATACTACCCTTTTAGAAGCTACAAGTACCAATATAGAAAATTGACCACCATGTGTCAAGAAAGGGACCAGAAAGTACCAAATTTCATCAATATTTTCCATACCTTGGGCGCCAAATTGGGCATCAAAGACAATGAGAGATATCTGGTGCTCAAATACTGCGATTGTTTTCATAGATACAATCAAACAAAAATGGATTTTTTTGACAATGCCTCATTGGGTAAGACTTATAGATACACTTTCAAGATCAAGTAGAAATTTAAGCAGAAGAGGTGAGAGTTTGGATATGCAAACTCCTCACAGTCGAAGAAGGAAAAATGTGGCCCCAACCCACACAGCAATAGACAGAGCAAAGATGGACACTCTTAGGAAAACCATCCCAAGATGAAACAAAAGAAGGGCAATGAGAAGATGAAGAAGGACACATGAAAATGGTGTGAATACCATAAAAGATGTAACATCTTCGTCCATCAACCCCACGGTCGGGCAACGCTACTACACGAAAACATTCTCAAACATATATATTTAACATGCATATTAAATATAATTAGTAGATTTAATGAAATTTAACCAACAATATAGAGTAATCATAGTATTACTGCTAACATACAGAATTAATGGAATTAACAGTAAATAGCCTTGCAACATAATACATGATAATATTGCAAGCATCACAAACATGCATTTTAATTGAAATGAAAACACAGAATGAATACTTATCTTTGAAACTGTTGTAACTCCACCAACTACGTGCAGACCTTCCACGAACCTCCCAGCCTTATACCACACTGCTCATCACGCTCAATAGTGGGTCACCCCCGAGATGGGACCAAGCTCCACCTAGGGAAAGGTAATCCTAGACTAGGCTGAGGTTATAGGAAAACTGCATAGAGCAACCGGAAGGATTCTCTCCAGGAGCCTTCTTACACCCACTAATCATGAACTCTCATTCCCCACATGCATGTTCCACCTGGGAGTATACACCTTCACAAGCACAGTCCATCGATGCTTCACCTCCCTCTTTGGGTCTCGACAACAGGTTGGATTAGGAATTCTCAAAGCTTCATAGCTGGTGCTGGAATATCTCTGGGAGAAAACCACTTCCCAGCAGAATCTCTCACCTGAAGAGTGCTGCTCACAGGACTAACAACCTACCTCTTCTACCACGAGCCTGACAACCCGGTTCTTCAACCAGTTTTCAACTCAATTCCCACAAGTTTAGGATAACAACAACAAAAACTGGTTAATTCCACTTAGGAAACACAGAAGGCAACAACCCAAAGACAGTATAGGTATGGACTCGACTCTGGAAGAGTGGATAGGTTGGGCTCACAGGACGCACAGGTGACACGACTCAATCCATAGGTTTTCCACTGGTTTTTAGGGCACGTGACAAGGAATCCATGTAGAGGTCGAACACAGACTCAACGGTTTAGACAGAGGGTGTATCGGCGTCTCAAGAAAACATCACAGGCTTCGATTTTCAGAGCCATGTGACACAACAGATGGTAGAGTGGAGGATGAATGCAGAGACTAGATGAAATTCACGGTTTCAGACAGCCCACGACAGAATGGAGGATGAACTCCCAACTCAACTAATGATTCAGCTTTTAACCGCATGCACCTAGGTCAACACTTGTCTTCTTGGAGCTGCATGTGTTCCCTTTTGCACATGTTGGAGCTGCATGGGTTGCCTCTCCTAGGACTTAGGATAAAAACATGTTTTGTCGCATAGCTTTAGAATAATAATAAAATATTATTCTTAAGGACTTAAGCCCCTAATCTTATCCCCTCTTTTCAACCTTTCAATCCCCTTTCCCTTACCCACCTTGTGGAATATTATTCCCCCATCACTCTTTCTTCATGGTCGGTCCACATGTAATGATGTTTAATATTTATTAATGTTCTGCATATTACATATACAAAATCAGGCTCCCGACCTTTAACACTTAGGCTCTCCAGCCTAATAAACACATAAGCCCACCAAATTATCAATACTTGGCTCACCAACCTACAAAACATGATTTACAATTCATAAACATGATTACAATAGGGCTCGTCCTTGTGGATATTACAATTCCCTCCCCTTATTTTTTTATTGTCCTCGGTGCAACTTTCACACAACATCACCAAGATTTTCAAAATATTTAAAAATATGTGGGTATTCTTCCCACATAGCATCCTCATGCTCCCATGTCGCTTATTCAAAACCACACTAGGTCCACTGGACCTTTACAATCCCTATGGCTCGATTCTAGAGGTGTTTTCTTTTTCGGTCCAATATGCACACTAGATGCACTTCCAGGACACCTTCTTGCTCCACCTAAATCACATTCCAATCAATTACATGATTAGCATCAGGTATATATTTCTTAAGCAATGAAACATGAAACACATTATGTACAATCATGGATGCATGTAATGCAATCATATATGCAACTGGCCCAATCCTTTCTAGGATTTCAAATGGCCCACAAAATATGGCTTCCAACTTGGCGCAGTTTTCCAGTTTCAGGGAACTTCTATTGGCTTTCACTTTCAGGAAAACATGATCACCCACTTTAAACTCTATGTGGGTTCTATTTTTATCAACATAACTCTTTTGCCTATCTTGGGAAGATTTCAAATTCTGCTTAATTTTTAGCATCTGTTCTTCCATTTCCTTGAGAAACTCTAGCCAAACTACTTCCCTATCAGCTGGATTATCCCATCTCACTGGAGTATTGCACTTTCTTTCATAAAGTTCTTCAAATGGGCTCATCTTCAATGATTCTTGATACCCATTATTGTAGGCGGATTCTACCAAGTGTAGGTAGTATTCCCATTTCGATGGTTTGTGTATCACATACATCCTCAGTATGTCTTCTATTATTCTATTCACCCTCTCTGTCTGTCCATCAAAATCAAGATGATAGATTGTACTAAAGTTCATATTCATTCTGAACCCCTTTAATAAACCTTTCCAAAAATTCGAGGTAAATTTTGGGTCTCTGTCAGGCACAATCCTGACAGAGACCCACTATTTCCCTCATAAAAATATCATCAACATTCGTTGCCTTGAGAGTAGTCCTTAGTGGAATAAAATGGGCAAGTTTCGTAAGATTGTCCACCACCACCATGATTGAATCATGCTACTTGTTGGTTCTAGGAAATCTCATGATGAAATCCATTGTCACCACTTCCCACTTCCACTTAGGAATGGGTAAAGGTTGCAGCAACCCTGTCGGGTGTCTGTGCTCATCTTTAACCTTCTGGCACTCTATACATCTAGCGATATATTCTGCAGTCTCTTTCTTCATACTTGGACAAAAGTAATGACTCGTGATTGCTGCCACAATTTTCTGATATCCAGGGTGCCCTGCATAAGGCACATTATGCATTTCATGCAAAATCACAAGTTTCAAATCCTGGACATTAGGTACATAAATTTTGTTTTTGTACAAAAGTATTCCATCAGTTTCCAATTTATAAATCTCCACTTTCTGTGGCATCTTACCTTGATGCAACTTTTCTACCAAGTCCCTATACTGCAAATCTATATTTGTATCCTCCAAAATGTTTCTTTTAATATCAATTCAGTACATGCTAATGGTTGTAGCATGTAATTCATGCACTCTCCTGTTGAGTGCATTAGCCACTTTATTTTCCTTCCCTTTGATAGGCTTGATATCAAAATCGTATTCATAGAGAAACTCCAACCACCTACTCTATCTAGCGTTCAAAGTTGGATGATCAAACAAATATTTTAGACCGTTATGGTCTGTTCTCAGTACGAACCTCCTTCCCACGAGGTAATGCCTCCATTTCTTTAGAGCGTGTACTATGGATTCCAACTCCAATCATGAGTTGCATAGTTCCTTTCGTGCTCTTTCAACTTTCTGGATTCATAAAAAATTACGAATCCATTCTGACTGAGGAATCCTCCTAGTCCTTCTTTGCATACATCTATGCACACCACAAATTCTTCATTCGGATCTGCAATCCTTAGGATTGGAGCACTGGTTAACAATTGCTTCAATTGTTGGAAGCTTCTCCCAAAATCCTCTATCCACTGAAACTTATTCTCCTTCCTTCGCAAGGAAGTGATAGGGTGAGTTATCCTCGAGAACCCTGTGATAAACCTTTTGTAATAACCAGCTAGACCAATAAAGGATCTAAATTCTGTCAGGTTCTTTGGGGCTGACCATTCTTTGTTGGCCTCAATATTCTCAGGATCTACATCTATCTCTTCCTTCGAAATAATATGCCACAAGTAATGGATCTTCTCTTGATAAAACAAGCACTTTCTCAGCTTGGCATACAGTTGGTGCTCTCGTAGCACCTGCAACACCATCCTCAGATATTTCTCATGCTCTTCCTCTGACTTGGAATACACCAAAATGTAATCCAAGAAGACTATGACAAACTTGTATAGAT